>CAUYQV010197391.1:0-33767 GCA_963574575.1 Galagoides demidoff | reverse complement strand
ATATGGCTATTTTGCCAGAATATGAGTTTTATATTATTTTTGTTAATTTTATAATGTTAAACTGTAATAAATAATTGCTGAGAAGTGATTATCAAGAACTGCTTATCAAAGTTTGCATTGTTGTCAGGCCCTGCCTGCCCCGTCTCCTGCCCGGCGCCCCGCTCCACCCCCCTCCACCCCCACTCCTCCCCCTGGCCATGTTGTCCCGCCTTACAGATGTTAAAATCTGGTCACCCTACCAATGAAGCATCTCTACACTTCCCTCTGGGTTGATGCCAGAAGAGTTTTGGGAAGAGTCAGGGCTTTTACTACTGCCCCACAGTAAGTAAACTAAAACCCTTGTGCTGGTAGAGGCTACACCTACCCTTCCCAATCAGGGAGACATCTGAGGAGGCCGACTGAGTAGCAAAACTCCCACCCTATTCAGCATTAACAAGGAGGCTCCTCCCTAGGATATCAAAAAGGATAAGAAGGAATCTGGACTTTGACTCTCACCTGATAGTAATGATGTAGCATCCTTATTTCCCCTGTTGAAATGTTGTCAAGAGAAGTTAGCAAAAATATAAGTTATATTCTGCAAATATCTCAGGTTCAGAAAACAAATAACTTACCACAACAAAAATAAAAAAGATGTCAACTTTAATTAAAAAAAAAGACATTAGCATGTAGACTGAGGCGACAGAAACATTGACATTATCCAAAAAATTATTTTAAAGAAGCAATCATAAAAATGTTTTAACAAGCAATTACAAACATTCTTAAAAGATATGGAAAAATAGCCTCAATAATGATGCAGAAAGTCTCAGAACAGAAATAGAAGATAAAAATAAATCATTCAATAAATTAATTAATTTTAAAAAGGGTTAAACTAGGCAACATAACAAACAAGTTAAAAACCTCAATGGATGAGTTCAACATCAGAATGAAGGTAAGGTAAAGAATCACTGAACAGGAACATAAAACAATAAAATACCCATACTGAATATAGAGAAAATACACTGGAAAAACATAACCGAGCCCCAGGAAACTGTGGAACTGTTTAAAAAGTACTCAAAGAAATAATGGTTAAAATTTCCCAATTTTAAAAAAAATACATAAACACGAATTCAGGAAACTGGGTGGATCCCAAGCAAGATAAATCCAAATAAATTCATATCAACATACATAATAATAGTTAAAATTCTAAAAGCTAAAATTTAAAGTTTTGAAAGCAGTTAAGATAATGTATCTTACCTATAGGAAAAACACCTCAAACAATAGGAGCTTACTCATTAAAAACCAAAGAGGTCAGAAGAAAAATGGCTTAATGATTTTCAAGTACAGATTCTCCTTGACTTACAATGGCATTACATCCTGATAAATTCATTATCAGGTAAAAATATCATTCAGTCAAAAATACATTTAATAAACCCAACCTACTGAGAATTATAGCCTAGCCTAGCCTACCTTAAAACATGCTCAGAACACTATTAGCCTGCCTATAACTGGGGAAAATTGTCTAAGACAAAGCCTAATTTATGAGGTTGACTCTCTCATGTAATTTATTGAATACTGTACTGAAAGTGAAAAACAGAACGGTTATATGGCTACTCAAAGTACACTTTCCACAGAATGTGTATTGCTCTTATACCACAGCAAAGTTAAAAAATTGTAAATTGAAACATTGTAAGCTGAAGACTATCTATACTAAAAAATAAAGAGCTGTCTATTTATAATCCTATTAGCAGCAACAATGTATTAATATACTTTTATAATGAAGGAAAAATCAAAATATTCTCAGATAAATAAAAACTATGCCAATTTTTTCTTTAGGAGACCTACATGAGAAGAATGGCTAAATAAAGTTCCCTAAATCGAAAGGAAATAATTTAAGAAAAGAAACCTAGAAACATCAGGAAGAAAGAAAAAGAAGCAAAATTACATGTAGAGCAGTTTTTCTTCTTCTTTTGGGTTTTATATGTGATGTTTGATGTTGAAAGCAAAAATTGTAATACTGTTTTATGTGTTTCCAAATGTGTGTAGAGAAAAATGTTTAAGATGATTATATTATGAAAATGGGACTATAAAGAGTTTCACATAAGAGATAAGATACCTATACTTCAGTCAAACTGGTGAAATAATGGCATCAGCATCTGTGTTAAGTAGTACATACATTATATAATAACTAGAGCAACCACTAAAAATTGCTAAATAGATATACTCAATACATTAAAAATATTCAAAATTGAATTCTAAAATATGTTGTAGTAACTCACAGAAAGGCAGAAAAAAGAAAATAGAGAAAATTTAAAAAGAATGAAAGAGTAAACAAAAATTACATGTTATTGTGTTATAAATGTTATGAAATAAAATGAAAAGTAGATATGCTAAGCTCCAGCATATTAATAACTACATTAAATGTAAATGGCCTAAATACACCAATTAAAAACATAAATGACAAGGTAATTGAAAACATGGCTTCACTATATGCCATCTACAACTATTTTCAAATATGACACTGGAAATTTGAACACAAATGAATAGGAAAAAATATATTATAAAAAGCAATAAAAAGAAAGCAAAACTTAACTAAATTAATATCAGATAAATTATATTTCAGAACAAAGACAATTATAGAAGAGCAAGAGATGCATATTATTTTATAGTAGATGTTAATTCTATCCAAATTTATGTACAACTTTAGCTCATTTCCTATCAAAACCCCAGGAAGGTTTTTGTACATATAGATAAGATTACTCTAAATTATGTTTGTAATGGCAAAGAAACTAGTATTGCTCAATCAATTTTGAAAAAAACAATAAAGTAGAAGAGACCAATCTACCAATTATAAAAATTCTTATAAAAATTCTTATATAGCTGAAGAAGTCAAGAATGGTGGCATTGGCACAGTGATATAGACACATATATTAGTGCAACAGAATAGAGAACCTAGAATCAGAACCCCTCATATATACCCATTTGATTTTCCACAAAATGCAAAAGCCATTCAACAGAGGAAAGTAACATTTTGAACAAATGGTGCTAGTCTAATTGGAAGAAGGAAGGATGGGAGGAAGAAAGGAAAGTAGGAAAGAAGGAAGGAAGGAAGGGAGGGAAGATGGGAGGGGCGGAGAGGCAGGAAGGATGAGAAGAATCTCAACAGAAATCTTCTATGTCATATAACATAGAGAATGGACTTAAATATGAAACTACAAAACTTTTAGAACACAGAGGAAAAAAATCTTGAGAATATATATGATACTTAGGTAAGGATTTTTAAGACTTGACACCAAAGTATGATCCATAAAAGGTAAAAAGAATAAATTAAATTATGTTGAAATTTGACCAAGGGTATGAAAATGTAAAAATGCAAGATAGAGAGGGGGTGAAAATATTTGCAAACCAAATATTTGACAAAAAGCTAGTAACCAGAATACATGAAGAATATTCAAAACCCAACAATAAAAAAAATGAAATATATGAGAAGACGTTTCACTGAAGTACTATAGTTTTGCAAGCAATTGCCATTGGAATAACTGGTAAAGGTTACATGGAATCTCTCTGATTTATACACAGCTGCATATAAATCTATAGTTACCTCAAAATACAAGTTTTGGTATTAAAATTAAATAGTACTATCACAAAATGAGTACCCCACAAAAAAATCTTATATTTGCTACTTCCTTTAAAATAAATCTACTGACCCTCAAATTATTCTGTGTAATGATTATTACCAAATATTTACATTTTGATTGTATATTTGAAAGAATTATAAATTAAACATGTATTTTAAATGAGCAAGTTTCAGGAAGTTGGAAATATTTCCACCAAAGTCACAACCTCATTGGTCAAAGTCCAACCTACCATGGCTGTTTTAATAGAACACTTCACGTATTTGGATCCTATACTTTGTTATGTATTCATAAATATATATATATTTGCATGTTTATAGACTCCTCTCATCTTTTTTATCTGACAATATTTGATGGTGTGCTTACTCTGGTTTCAAAGTTTGCTGTTTCTCACCTGAAGTTTCTTCTTCTTTTTTTTTTTTTAATTAAGTCATATACACATAGATCATGAATACATTGATGCATATGTGCGGTACAATGTGTTGATGTTTTTATAAAATTTGGAGTGCTTACATCAACGTAATTAATAGAGCTCTTTCACCTCATTTACTTTATTATTGTGTTAAGACATTTATGTTCTATATTTGATAGATTTGACTTGTACCCTTGCAATATGCTCCATAGGTGTGGTTCCACCATTTAACCTCCCTCTATCAAACCTCCCCTCTCCCCTCCCTTCCTACTCCATTTATCTCCTTCATCCTGCACTATCATTGTGATCTATCTTTCATAAGAAAGTGTGAGTAAATATAAATTGGTTTCACAGAAGAACTGAGTACACTGGATACTTTTTCTTCCATTCTTGAGAAACTTAGGAGAATATGTTCCAGGTCCATCCATGTAAACATAAAAGAGGTAAAGTCCTCATCTTTTTTAAAGGCTGCATAGTATTCCATGGTTTACATACACTACAATTTATTAATCCATTCGTGGGTCGATAGGTACTTGGGCTTCTTCCATGACTTGGCTATTACAAATTGAGCTGCAAAGAATAATCTGGTGCAAGTATCTTTTTTGCAAAGTGACTTTTGGTCTTTTGGATATACTTCTAGTAGAGGAATTGAAGGATCCAATGGCAGGTTTATTTTTAGATCCCTGAGTGTTCTCCAAACTTCTTTCCCTTAATAAGGGAACATATTAGCTTGCATTCCCACCAGCAGTGCAGAAGTGTTCCCTTTTCTCCATAGTCACTCCAACATCTGTAGTTTTGGGATTTTGTTATGTGGGCCTACTCTTACTGGAGTTAGATGGTATCTCAAAGTGGCAAGAAAGATTGAGGATGAATAAGTTAAACATTCTAAAGAATCTATGTCATTCTCATTGTTCAAAAAACTCCTCTGATCTATAAAATTTGCTGAGATAGCAATAACTGGAGCTGAGTGTATCCAATTTACTTTCCTTTCCTAGACACTTAGAATGTCCAACAGTTAGATTAGGAGCAGGAGACTAGCTTAAGCACAACCATAACAGCAGGATTTATCGTCCTATTGTCACTTTCCCTTAAACCCCATTGGATGGAGCTAGTCTCCTGCTCCTAATCTAACTGTTGGAAATTCCAAGTGCCCAGGAAAGGAAAATAAATTGGATACACTCAGCTCCGGTTATTGCTATCTCAGCAAATTTTATAGATTAGAGGAGTTTTTTGAACAGTGAGAATGACAGAGACAGATTCTTTAGAATGTGCAACTTATTCATCCCCCATCTTTCTTAGACAGGGATTGTCTTTTCCCTCTGGTGCCCAGCACAGTGAGAAATCACTGAGTCCTTGGTAAGGATGCGATTCACATGTCTAGGGTCATGGGGCAGTGAAAAGAACACAGGAATGGGGCAGAAGACCTCAATGCATGTCCTAGCTCCTTCAGTTGCTGGGAGCCGAGCTTTACCTGAATTGTCTGAGCTTCAGTTTCTATGTCTCCTTACCAGGGAAGTTTGTAGGGTATAGAAAACACCTTAAAAATGTTTTAGAAACAGTAAAATTCCAACAGTTCAAAAGTAGTATCTGTGTCATTTACTGTTCTATTCCTAGTACAGTTCCTGACAATTTAGCTCATCACGAAAGGATTACCCTCAGGATCTTTAGAAACTAGACAAAATGCAGAGCGGGTTTTAGGCATCACAGTCTAGCTTTCTACTGACAGTGCTGTGTGCTACTGAGGTTGACAATGCAGCAACATGTGTGTATTTATTTACCAGCATCTTTATTTGTAAAAATAGTAAAATAATAATACAACTGAATTAAATATAAAGAAGAAGAAATAAGGATGAAAATTTTGGAAGTAAATAAAGCATCACATAGGAGTTTATGAAGAAGACTAAACATTCCAGGGGGCAAAACAAAGAAGGAAAAACACACAATCAGTTATGACATGTGTTCTGTCCATACAGTATGACTAGTACGTGGCTTTCCATGAGCAACACAGAGTTTGTATGCAATGCTAGAGCAGTGTGCTATAATTCAAAGGTGGTATTGCTCTTCCTTAGCTACTTATTTAAATGACCTACCATTTAAAATATTTCTGTAGTATTAAAATGTAAAATGCGGAAGCACATTAGCTTGTATAATCAGCCTTTTCTAGCTAATCCACAATGCTTTTGTTTAATTATAACGTTTCACTTGGTACAGCAGTAGGTCACACCTGCTTTTACGTATTATAAAATGAGCCATATTATATGAAGTTATTCGTGAAGCCTCAGTGCCAGAGAAATGCAAAGTTATTTCACGGGCAGCTAATTGAGCACTGGTGATTGAGCACCAGTTTCTTGCCAGGTATTCTGTGTGACCCTGTGTTGATGAAGGGCCTGGTCTCTGCCCTGTAGGACCTACGAGTAAACAGTGTGAATAGCACAGTAGGTGTTGCAGAGAGAAAAGACAAAATGCCACGGACCACAGACAGTAACCATCTGGCTAGGACTTTGGGAAGTTATGTAGGGTTGCCAGTGGTGACATCTAAACTTGGATCCTAAAGAGAGGAATGGAATGAATTAAAAAAAAAAAGTGAAGGAGTATTTTACGCACCATGAACCACATAGACAAAAGAACCAAGTACATGAGGTGCTGTTGGAAATAGTGATTTAGAGCAGAGGGTCTCAACCTTCCTAATGCCACAACCCTTTAATACAGTTCCTGTGGGTTGCAACCCGCGGTTTGAGAACTGATGATTTAGAGAAAATACCAGAAAAACCAGAGCTCTTGGCTCTAAACCCTTTCTAACACTGATGCTGCCGTCAATGTAAGGAAGATAATTAACCCCTTTGGACCTCGCTTCCCCTATCTCTGAAGCAGGTGCAATCATATGTTTCTTAGAAGGTTGTGGAGCACATATGTTGAGCAAAGAAGACAAAGTATGTAATGTGCCCAGAACAGCAGACAAGCAAAGGTGCAGTCCTTGTGTATAGTGGTTCTCCCTAGTACACCGTATTTTGATATAAGTGTGGAAACACTCTTACTAGCAGTTCCTATTACTCCCAGCATTCCCTTTACCACAGCAGACTCAACAGTGCATAAGACACAAATGTAAACCAAAAGAAGCTGGAAATACAGTCAATTAATTCACTGGTGGGATTTTTACAGAAGACTTCATAGATGGTGCACATTACCAATGTCAAAGTACTTTTAGTTCTCAGGAACAGAAAACTTATTGCTTCTAATTCTTGCTTGGGAAGACCTCTTGAAGCTCTTTCTGATGCAAACCAGAACGAGCAAATTAGAAGGGTACCATTAGGAGGCTGCCAAAGGAGGCTGAGATGACATCTTTAATAGTTTTGGGGTCCTCAGACCCTCCAAGTGGAGCTGGTTTTCTGCAGTCTAGCTTTCTAGACTTCCTACAGTCTAACTTTCTATTGTAAATAGTTCCTCAAAAGGATCACAAAGTTAAACACCGAAGGTGGTTTATTAATGACTCTCAGAGGACGTTGCCACTCCTTTGGGGACCATGCAGTGAATGATCTCCACAATGTCAGAGTGTGTTTCATTAAGAAGAAACACTCAGCCTGCACTCTGGTCAGGACATTTCAGTCTCACCGCATTGTTGCTTCTCTCTTTCATCAGTGGCTGTTTCCTTTTTGGCTTGGTTCCAGTGCCAGAGGAACCATTGATCACCAGTGAAAGGAGGCCTTTGATAGGTGGCCAAGGCCAGGCAGAGGTTTGTCACGGATGATTTGGTTTAGAAGTACAGTTTATGAATGAAGAAAAAAAAAGCACTGTCACCTGATCTGCCCTTTGGTCTATGAGTGGGAAGTTAAGGAAGAAGAAGAGTGATTTAAAAAAAATGAAAAATACAAATTTGGAAAAAATGTGATATTCCTATCAGAGCTGCTCCTTGCACAGGCTGGCTCCTCCCTCATTCTCTCCCCTTATTCCTGCCATGTTTCAATCTGGAAACTTTATATCCAACAGTATAAAATCATTGGTAGCTTCCAAGAGACACTGTGCTATTTAATGCCTCCACATCTTCATGCAAAATCTTCCCTCCAGATGGATTATCCTTCCTGACCTCCATTCAGATCTTGTTTCAGCTATGAAGTTTATCTTTATTCCTTTTCAAAAAGCCAAGATTAGCCACTTCTTCCTTGCCCACTCGGTAATACTTCTCTGCTAGAATCATTCCTGCTTCTTGAGCTAAGTCTAGGGATGGGCACATCAAGACCCCAGGATTCCTCCAAAGGAAGCCTGACATACTTCTAATGGCTACCAAATCTAAAATAGAAAAGCCCAACAAATTAGAAGAAATGGATATATTATTACTCCAAATTTTTTAAAAGTATCAAACAAAAGTTTTTTGTTTTTTGAGTTTTTTTTTTTTTTTTTTTGCAGTTTTTGTCCAGGGCTGGGTTTGAACCCACCACCTCTGGCATATGGGGCCAGCGCCCTACTCCTTTGAGCCACAGGCGCTGCCCTCAAACAAAAGTTTTTAAAGGATATTTACTCTTTCTTCTGCCTGTTGAGGATTCTGGCTCTAGATTTCTTGATGTAGACAATCCATCGCTTCAATTTTGGGAGAAAAGTTTGAGAAGCAGTGGTCAAAAAGTCTGCGATTGCACATTCTACCTCATATTTTCTCCATTTCATCTTATGTCTTATGCCTGTATTGCTGAGAATACATCTTAATCTTATGTCTGTATTGCTAAGAATGCCAGGAAACACACTTTGTAGAGGCCCTGTTGTTATTCAATAGCGTGTCCTTAGAATCGTGCGTACAGAATAGAACCTAGTGAGTGTCTCTCCAATCAGGCCAAAATGAAGCATATGGGAGTTGATCATGCCTGGTAAAAAGTGATGACATTAGCCAACTTAGTTAATAATTCTGTTCTGTGAAGTGCTGAATGTGAAAGTGACATAAGAATTAAGAAACAGGTTGATACCACAGTCTGTCACACGGAAATCTCCATTAATCAATATTTCATTGACATTGATCTTCATGACAGAGACCTCAGAATAGTTTGTGAACCCTTGAAGACAGGTCACATTTGATGAAATCTTATTTATGAACTCTCAGGGCTGGACATGGATTTGGAAATCATTTGGTTTAGGGATGGCAAATGCGCAGACATGTTTGGACATTCTCACTTTCTAAGACCCGGGCAGACATCATTAATCAATATGAGACTCTCTCTTTCACTGAGCCTACCTATGGTGCAAAAATTTCTTAATGCATTAACTCTAGGCAGGCACAACAAGCCAAAATTATCTTGCAAAGAAAATTTAATCTATTTTTCGTTGAGTCAAACCCTATCTCCAAAGAATTAACGTCCTCAGTAATATTCCACACAGGAGGATGTCAAGTTTCTGATTGAGCACCTCTAAGATGAGGCATGACCTAAGTAGCCCATTTATCATATTCTGATTATTTATTCACTTATGGATATGTGTGCTATTAGTGAGAGTTACATGCATCATACAAATACTGGACACCAAATATTGTAATCTTAACATCATTGCCAAATAGGAAGCATTCATCCAATTTTATAAATAGGAAAAGTCAGAATTTAAGACAGAGGGAGGGATTGGACAGCATATAATGTGAATATATATTTGAAAAATGAAATTAAATAATTTAAAAATCAGGAGATTTTGCATTACTCTGAAATTAAAAAAATGCTTCTCACTTAAAAGTAATATAAACCTGTTTTTCCACGTGGCAGCAATTAACCCATGCTTCAGAACAGCAGGACCTGTTAGATGATTTTGTACCCGCGATTTTCCATAATCCCCACTATGTACACAATTCCCCAGTGTTAGTTTTCCTTTCTGCCTGCTTCACTCGAGTTACCGGTGGGTCCCTCGCAAGCTTATGAGTCGACATTGACCACTCCATGTTCCCCAAAGCTAATACAGCTTTTGGTGTCTTTTTTGTCCTTGTATTTTCTTTCCCTCTTTGCATGGTTTTCCCTTCCAGTTCACGTTCATGAAACTATAAAAATTGGCGAGGATTGGGGGAGACTGGGACTTTGGAGATGAGAAAACTTTGGAGAATTGAGTTCACTTCTGCCTTCTGTTGTTACATGAGTTCCGGAAGCATTTGTAGATCATCTTCCTGAATGGGAGGCTGAGAATCCAGGTCTGTACCTGTGAAGGACAGTTGGTAGGGGTCAGAAAAAGCAGTGGAAATTTTGGCAGAAATTGAGTGGTCTTATGAAGTGAAGTAGGTGTTCCATTTGACCCGCTTTGCTCTTTCATGGCATACAACCTACCAGGCTCATACTCTTATGTCAGCGTCCCATATGGAAACTCTCTGTTTGCATTCAGAAGTCATACTCCATCTCAGTAAAGTCTCATCGTCTCTGTCGTGACATTTTATACGTTCACTTACTTTGTTGTCATTTCTTTGTGTTTTCACTCAAGTGACCATCCCATATCTGGGACTGTCAAAACTCAATAAATGTTTGTCAAAGTGCCAAAGAAATTCAACTGCATCGTTGTTCTTCTGCACCTTAATCTCTTCCTTTGTGGCCTCTTTCAAACAGTAAGTCATAATCTACTTCTACGCCAAGAGGCAGGTGGAAAATGTTATCTCCATTTCGCTGATGGAAAATATGAGGTACAACAGAGACCAAGAGTCTTACCTGACATCTTATATAAAAGTTGGAGTGAAGAAGAGATGGAAATACAGTATTCTAACCAGTATTTGTTAAGTAATGTTTCTGTGAGAGGCAATGAAGCGGGACAGAAGAGGTGTGAAGTTTGAAACAGATTCCAGGTCCCATCTTTACCAGCTGCTGTCAGTCACATCAGGTACTGCCCTTGATTTTGTTGAGTACCAAGCTTCAGTGACTGCCAGGTGCATGGGTTTTATAATTTGGTAGAAATTATAGAATGACTGTTTGTAATTTTATTATGCTCAAATAGTTCTTTGCATATTCAAAAGGTTTATTTCATTTTTATGCCCAACTTTCTTTCCCTCTGTAATGTAGACTGAAGTACAGGGGAGCCAGAGACATAGAACAAGGATGGCGCAAATCCTAGTGGTCGGCAGTATACTTTTCCCTGTCTCTAAAGGCTAGCATTAAGTTCTTTCTCTGCCTTCTTTATTAAGATGAATTATCACCCATAGGGTGCCCCAGCCCTCTTTATAAAGTGTCTCGGGACAGTTCTGCTTCACTGAGGAGCTGTATATGATTATGTGTGAAATATCATCCACAGTGATGGAAGAGGTTGAAACTAAAATCCTGAGCCACAGGGATATTTACAAAGCATGGTTTACAGAAAGAGATAAAAGAGAAAAGAAACCAACTATATTTAGGGACAGGAAAGTGGAATCAGGATGGGAAAGATGATAGTGAAGAAGTGACAATTTCAGGAGTGGTGCCTGTGGTTCAAAGGAGTAGGGCGCTGGCCTCATATGCCGAAGGTGGTGGGTTCAAACCCAGCCCCGGTCAGAACACTGTCACACTGCAAGCAATTGGAATTGTTAGTGTATGACACACCAGTGGCAGACATTGCCGGATATGGGGAAGAAAAGAGGCATTTTTCCTGAAAGATGAAAAGGGAAAGAAAAAAGCACAAGATGGGAAAGAAGAAAAAGGGAAGATAAGAGGGAAGGAGGAAGGGAAAGGGAGAGAATGAGAGGAAGAGAGGAGGAAAGTTGTTAAAAGCATTACAATAAAGTACATCCATGAGTTTGGGAATCAGATCTTTCTCTAGACACAGATTCAGAGAGAAGAGTGTTTGCCTGGCTTACCCAGTTGAGAAGTGTCGGAGCTAAGGTTCCTTTGATGTCAGGGCCCATGATGCTTATCCTCTGAAGCCACCAGTAGCATTCCTGGAGTAAGTGGGGAATTCTCAAGAGAATTGTTTGGGTGTGGACTGAGCTTTCATTGATATCGATTTGACAGATTTGCTTAAAAATTAGCTTTGTTCACTTGTGCTTAAACTTTAACAGTTGGAATGAGATAGTTACCACCTCACCTTGGATATTTCCCTACTCCCAAAGCACTTGGAAGAGCCTGTGCAAGGGAAGACACCTCAACAATGTCTATGGAAGGCCAGCTCTGGCTCCAACTGTCCTATAATTTTGCCAAGACACATAAAAATATGTCTTTCAGGTTTTTTTCACTATTGAAGTGTGTTTAAGGGGAATCAGTGTTGAATATTTAAATAAGGAATTTATACTGAGATATAGGAAAGATCTGGCTTTGAATCCCCACTCTGCCACTTTCTACCTGCATAATCTATATTCTTACCTACCCTGACACTCCATTCCCTCACTTATAAAATGGGGTAATCATACATTCGTAATGCTTTGTTATGAAGATTAACTATGATCACATGCATAATATTTCTGTAGCATCTGCTGTAGGATTTTTATAAATAGAAGGTACATTTACTTTTCACCTGCTCTGGGAAGGAAAAACAGTCCTCACAATCACTGACTTCAGCCATGGACCAGACACAGTGATGGGGCAGCTTTGGAGAATTTCCCAGCATGGTTGGGGCATAAGTGGGAAACTCCCTCTACCACATTTCTGAACACAAGACTTCAATTCAGAGAAGTTCTGCAAAGCTTTTGACTGATACATTATTTCCACTATCTCTACCTTCCCTTACCCTAAGTTTGTCCATCCATTCTATCAACCATTTCAGAACCCTCTGCCAGTTCACACTTGGAGCTTTGGTGGGAAAGAAATAACATCTTTTATCTAATGACAACAGATCCCTACTCAACGCTATAGCCAGGCTGAGTTGGACTAATTCACAAAGGCTGTTCCAAAGTTGAAGACTGGCCAGAAAGACTGGTGAAAGCTGACTGTTTTGGCATGGGTACTGATTAATCAGAATCAGAGCCAGCTGAAAATGATAAATATGGCTATGCTACTTTAAAAAGGCTGCACATCTGTCATACCAGGAATGGAGATGTGCATTTGGAAGGTTTACCCTCACTTTGGTTCAATACTAATCCAGCAAATAAATAGTCAATAGGATATACAGGAAGTCTGAGACACCAGTGAATGATGGATACCCCCAGCTATCAATGCTACCCTGGCTGCTCAGAGATGCGACCCCTACCCACTAGTAACCAGTCCACACCTACCTTTCTGTGCAAGCAGTGATCCATGCTGTTGGCGCAGTAAGGAACTTTATTCAACAATAAGTACTTCTGAGTATATTTCTTATGTCGCCAGGAATTCTCAGCTTCCTGGTGGGATAGGCCAGACCAAAGCCTTCCCTAGGTGCCAGCTTAGCAGACGTGGTTTGTCTCTGCTTCACACTGCACTGTCCAGTGGTCTCCATAGCCAGGAGGCTTGAGTTCAGGATTCCAACTCAACCACTTGAAGCTCAAGACAGGCAAATAAACCTTGGAGACGGACGTCACAGAAAAAAGAAATGTTCTTCCCCAAATTAACAAGGCCATTCCACCTTAAACTCTTCAGTAGTTTCCCAGTGTTTATGGGAAACAGAAACAAAAAGTCTGACTGGGTCTATCTGGTTGACACAATATAGACCTCCCAGGCCTCCTCAGTCTGACTTTTGCTTATGTACTTATGATCTCCGGCCACCCCAGCCTTTCCTAGTTCCTTGTACTTCTCTATTCAGAGGACCCTTCTTTCTTTCTTCCTTCCACTCTGATTAACTCCAGTTCATTTTTAGGTATTAAGTTTAGAGTTCTCCAAGGAACTTTTCTTTGAGCCCTTCAGTTTAGGCTTTGTTATATGTTTTGCATTTGGCTTTTTTTATGCCTTCAACATCTCTTGTTGTGCTAAGCAAAACCATAATAGATTAATTGGATAGAAGAAAATGACATTATGCTATACAGTGTTTGTTTCTGCTGCAGAAGCAGCCATCAGGGGAAACTGGCTTCATTCATCATTAACATACTTTGTCTCAAGAAAAAGACATGATTTTTTTTTTAAAGGAGTTAATGAGTTGGCATGGATTTCTTTTTTAAATATTATTTTTCTCCATTTCCTGATTCATTTTTTTAAAAAAAGTCTAGGGAAACTAACTGAAAACCTTACAGAAAAGTTTAGTAATATCTTTGCTGTTTGGATTTTCTGCAGCACATACATTCACATGACTCATTTCGCTTGGGTAAATTATTTTATTTTTTTCCCTGCATATAATTCTCTCTTCTTAACAGCTTTATTGAGATATAATTTACATGTTATAAAATTCACCCATTTAATATGTACAACTAATGGTGTTTTAGTATATTTTAGTATATTTACAGAGTTGTTCAACCATCTTTATGATTCAATTTTTTAAATATCATCATCACTCCAGAAAGAAACTTCGTCGGCTATTTTTTAAATACATTTTCTCGTACAATCATATAGCTACAGAGCACTGGTCTCATTTGTAAATACACATTTATTAAAGTTATTTTTCCATTAATACCTATTTCTAACAGTGAAGTATAAGCATGAGAACAGAATCTGTGTCTATTTGGATGACAAATGTCTGTCACTAATGCCTGGCAGACTATTTAGCAAGTTGTCGATGCTTTATAAGTGTGAAAGGATTAGACTCCTGATCTTCAGTGTTATCTATAAAGGAGGATGAAAATATGTATCACATAGGATGTTTTGAGGGTCTAAAAATATAATACATGTGAGAGCACTTTTTAAACTAAGATACCACATCGATCTTTGATATCACTTGCTATGCATTTTCAGTTCAGGGAAAATTTAGGTTAGTGAGATATAATATTGAGAGTATCAAGATTTCTCCCAATTTTTCTTTTCTTATTCACAAGAACAGAGCAAGATGAACTTCCAAGATTCTCTTGTGGCCCTCCTGGCCACAGAGACTACTTCCACAACTACTTTTGGACAATGGCATCTGAGCAGAAGTGACATGCATTACTTGCAAGACCAGCCCTCAAAATCTGCTTGAAGTCTTGAGATTCTTGGGCAAAAACAAAGGGAATTGGAGATAATAGATAGAAGAATCATAAACTCATTTCTTTGAAGACAACCAAGGAAAGTGATGCAAACTCTGACATGAGGTAAAATTCAATTCTTGTGTGTTAGTGCTAAGTCACCAAGATTTCCAGACTATTAATGATGTAACCTCATACAGAAATCAGTACGCTGAAGTGGAGGACTGCCGTATCAAAACAATAAAATAAATCTCTTTGGTTAAGCGTTAGCAAATTAGCATTAAAGAAGTCCACAGAAGCTGGAAACATAGTTCTCCAGATTGTACAGTTATAAGACATGTGATTTCATTCCCTCTTATATCTTTTGGGATACAGTGAGGATGGCTAGCCAACAAACAGTTTTAATAGAAAATCTTGGGAAATTGGAAAGCAGATGTTTACTAATGGCTGTCTTTGACCAGATATTATCAGATATGAGCTCAAAGAAGAATCAGATACTTTAAAGGAAGAAATGAAATGAATTTCTAGAGAAAGAGATTCTAGAGGAAGTCTAGAAATGTAAGACCTTTTCAGAGCTTAATAAGCTATCAGATTCCAGAACCCAAAAGTAAGATACAAGATGTTCAAAAACTTTTAAATGCAAATCCTAGGAAAAACCCCTACGTTGAATCAAGTGATTCAGAACAAAGGCAATTTCTGCTTCAATACAGTTCAGTCCCAAAAGCCTTAAGATAGCTTTAGTTAGGACACAGACGTAGGGTTGTAAAAAGGCAAAGAAATAGAGAAAGTGTGAGCACTCTTCCTAGGAAAGGATTTAGAGTATAGTCACTAGACACAAAACTAACAAGAAAGTAAGAGATTAGAGCTAGGAAGGTATTGAAAGAATCACATTGCTAAAGAATCAAAAATTCATTCAAACCACCTTTGGTCCTTTGAGACTTGAGGTAATCTTTGGAATCCTCGCCTATCTCCAGCAGGAGAAAAGCAGTAAATCCCCTAACAATGGGATACTTTCCACCCTCTACTTTAGACACCTCCAAAGAAACTGCTGGTCAAAGAGACACTCCCCCTGAAGATGCAGTCACAGACACGGACTACTAAAGACAATGGTGTTCTTCCATCGGAGATCAAAATTGGAACCTGAAGGGAACTTTCTTCACCCACCCAGACTAGGAGGACTTTATAAAATAAATTCCATGGAATTTCTGAATCATTATTACCAGTGTTATAACTCAGGTCCTCCAAGAAACAAACTCAGAGACCCGGAGATGTGTGTACATAAGACTGTATTCGGGGAATGCCCTTGAAAACTTCACCTTTAAGGAGTGAGAGAAGTAGGATTAGGCAGAGTGGAAGGTTGAACTAGTAAAGTAATTGTAACAAAGGACTTCACAAATCTCACAGGAGCTCAGAGGCTGGGAGAGGCCTTCAGAATTGTCCCAAATAAAACAAAAAGTCTATATCTTCACATCCCATGTTAATCATTGGATGTAAGCTGGAGTAAAAATCTTGGTCAAGGCAGCTTCCTTTAGAAGGCAGTTGCTGGAGGGGGACTTGGCTGTGAGCCATCAGCAGCCAATTCTTTTGGCTGCTGGAGAGATGCAGGCCTTTGCTAGACAGGGCACTACAGTGCCCACCACAACTAGTGATTTATGTGTCTTGTATTTTTCCCCTCTGTAAATGAAAGTACAAATTGCAGTCATCCCCTTCCTATTCCACTATTGTTTATTTGGTGGTAATAACCAGGGAGAAGGATTGGGGGCAGATGTCCATCTTCATGGATTGTCAGGCCATGAGGGCACATGTCTGGATTTAGTGGGGAAGAGGACAGCATATGTTGTGTTTTGGAAGAAGAATTATATTGATGTTTGGTGATCAGAGAGGAGAAATCAGAGACTGACTTGATGCTCTCTGAGCTCATTTCCCCTTCACAGGAACACCAGAGAACCTCATTTCCAGCTTCCGTGCCCTTAGGTTTCACCTAGTTATGGTCAATAGAATTTGGATATAAGAGAAGGAAGCCACTTCCAGGAATGGTCGTAAAAAATCTCCCATAAGAACCTCAGTCGGCCTTCTCACCCCAACCTTGAAGCTGGAAGTGAAAGGCCCTCATGTTGGTAGAGCTATAGACAAGAGGTATAATTATAGACCATCTTATGATTAAGCCAAATTGTAGAAGGAACTAGAATCCCAAAGTACACCTTGGGGAGAGCCACCCAATCCATGGTGGATTGTGATATGAAGAAGAAATAAACTTTTTTGGTATCAAACCACTGAGATAAGGGATTGTGCATTAGCTGGAAGCAGGGAGAACCAACCTGAATTACTGCTGGTATGCAGAAAACATAGTTTATATGTGTTCTTGAAGTGAACTGGCTAGATAAGATTACCCAGAAGAGTCCCCAACAGTGCCACTTTTCCAATTTCAAGGAAAATATTCAGTTGAAAGTGAGAACAACATATATCTGAAGATGTTCTTTATACATAGGTAGAAGATAAAGAAATATACATTTCTGCTTCTTTATAAGCCTTAAATATCAAGATGATATTTGATATTTTTAATCTGTAGGTCGTGTTCCCAAACAGGGAAAACCAGTGTTATGTAAACTTCATAGGACCATTAATATGCATGTATATTAACACACACATACATATTGTTACTCCCAAGTCTACTATGCTTACCCCTACCAGCTACTACTCCCCACACCCCACCAGGGTTCCAGGCCTGAAGAAATCATATAAAGGATTTTCTAATTTTTTTACCGCTTTGGTCGAAGAAAATAGCTTTTCAAACACATACAGATGGCCCTTTGCATCCATGGGTCTACATCTGTAGACTGAACCAACCAGAGATCTAAAATACCCAGTAAAACAACTGCATCTGTACTGAGCATATACAGTATTTCTTCTTGTCCTTATTCCCTAAATAATAACAATAAAAGAATAATTTATGTATCATTTGCATTGTATTAAATGTGGTGATAATCTAGAGATGATTTAAAGTATACAAGGAATGTGCATAAGTTATATGCAAATACCTCACCACTTTTATCAAAGACTTGAGCATCCGAGGATCTCAGTATCTGAGGGAGGTCCTGGTACAAATCCCCCACAGATATGGAAGGACAAAGGGATACTGTTCAGTGTACATTTACAAAAGACCTCATTGATATCAGCATTTTTTGAAAACCAGCATAGAAAACATTTCTATAGGCCATAAAGTTGTTTTAATTACTTCCATCATGATAGAAGGAAGATAAAGCCAAATGGGTTTAGGGAGTGTGAAGAAGATAAGGAGCCTGGTCCTCATTTGGCCTTCCCCCTCTCTCAGTACTGAACCTTATTAGCAGTGGAGAGCTTTTTTTTTTTGAGACAGAGTCTCACTTCATGACTTGGGGAAGAGAGCTGTGGTGTCACAGCTCACAGCAACCTCCAGCTCTTGGTCTTAGGTGATTCTTTTGCCTCTGCCTCCCAAGTATCTGGGACTATGGGGCCCCACCACAATGCCTGGCTATTTTTTTGCTGCGGTTTGGCTGGGGCTGGGTTTGAAGCCGCCACTCTCGGTCTATGGGGCTGGCGCCCTACTAATGAGGCACCAGCAGCAGTGGAGAGCTTTGAGGCACGTCTAAGGGCAACACAATGCCTCCTGCCTGCATTGCAGCAATTCCAGTTATGAATGCTAATCAGGAACAACAAATAATAGCTTCCCAGCCTCCCTCTAAGTGGTTGTATCCCCAAGACTCAAGTGTGGTACGCACCACACTGCTAGGAGTCATGATCACCATACACACACTGGAATTTTACAATTTTTAAGGTCAAAACAGGCGTTTAAAATGCTCCCTTTTGCTCAAAGGTCTGGAAACAGGAGAGAGGCACTGTTTTTCTGCTTTCAAGAATCAATTGCTCAGAGGGGAAAAAAAACAGCTGATTAAAATTTTATGCCATAATTTTGCAATTGATCATTAGTGCCACAGAGGGTACAGTACACATTTATTTTCCAACCCACTGGAAAAAAAGATGTGTCTTGAAAGAGGGTATTTTTAGCATAATAAGTGATTGTGTGGTTATATATAGATTTTGTTTCACATTCCTCCAACTGAGAATGTGATTGTGTTCATATGCTTGGGAAAATTTGCATATAATGTGTGCTATTTGTATCAGGGCCAAATCACTTGAATTCAAGCTTAAACTACTCACTGAAACAGGGCTGAAGCCCACTGAGATAAATATACTTGTCTTTCATTTCTTAAGGCTCAAATCCAGGGGAGTACCTTCCCCTCTTTCCAAATCTGTCCATATGGCAAATTTCCTAGCAATTATCAAGTTCTTTCTGCTAAGAAAACCAGCAATTGTATAGAGAATCAATAATTGTGGTCTGCAGCCTGGGAGCAAAGAGAAGACCCGACCAGGAGTATTTTTAACTTCCAATTATGTTCCAGGTTGAATTCTGTTAAAAAAAAAAAAAATCTTACTTGTGAAACTTTGTAAAATGTCTATGGTAGAAAAGGCCTCCATACCACAAGCTTCGCCACTTTTTGTATACTTTGATTGTTTCCATTACATTCACAAAGCTGTAGAAGCATGAACACTGTCTCACTATAAAACATTTTCATCACCCTAAAACGTAAGGCTCTGTATACCCAGTAGCACTCACTTCTCATTCCCCACTTCCTCCAGCCACTGGAAACCACTAATCTAACTTCTGTCTGTATGGATTAACCTTTCTGAATATTTCATATAAATGGTATCATACAATTTATGTTCTTCTGTGTCTGGTGTTTTTCAGTAGCCTCACCGTATGGACGTGGTATCTGAGTCTATGGGAGGTAAACAAATTTCCCAGCCAAATGAATTCTTTCTGGGCACATTCAGAACTCCAGTTCTGCTTCTGTGAGAATTGCATTTAGCAGAATGCTATCTGAGGGCTTGCTGGGAGCTCTAATCTCAAGGGGTCTTTCAACCTCAATGGAAATTTCACTGAATAAAGAATACTGTGTTCATTTTAAATCTCCTCTGAGAATTGTGTATGAGATTTGAAAGAAGACTTTGGCAAGCTCCATGGGGTGTAAGAGGATGTATGAGCTCACTGCATAGCACATGCAAGGTGCATAAGATGGTACCAAAGTGCTCTATAGCGAGTATGGATTTGGTGAACCATGTGGCCTATGTGTTTCCAAGTAGGTCTATAATATTGACCCAAGTCTCCCAAAATAAACTTTGAACAAGTATGGAACAAAATATTGTTTGAAAGAATACAAGAGAATTAGCCTGCTCAAGCTCTCTACATTCCCACCTCAAAGCAAGCCCAGATTCCAATATTAACTTGGACTTTGGTAAAAAAGCATTCCTTCTAGAATATCCCGTCATAAACTCAAATCCTGTAGTGATCTCATTCCCTCCTCCCATGAAATCAGGCTAATTCCATCTTTACATACTTGCAGACTTTCCTCCTCACAGTTCTCTTTCTTTCTCCATCCCAGAGAACCCTCCTTATCCATTTTATTGTAGTCCACATTGAGTGTCAAGGGAACCCACTTCAATAACCTGTCTTTCTAGAGTCCTTAAGATACCAGTTATAACCCCTATCCCAGTTCTACATCCTCCTGGGGCTCAAATATAAACTTTGACCTCTGTGGGCTGCTCTAGTATGACATCTGCTTTCTACCCATGATGACATTCCTTCTAGAAAATCTCCTCTGGAAAGTAAGACTCCAGTCTGCCTCCTCTCATCCAAATGTCTAGAGACTTTGGGACTGCAGTTTCTCTGTACCCCTAAACAAGCTAAGGTACCTCCTAATGGCAGATCCCTTGTCAGGGATTATTTCCCAAATTTTCAAATTCTAAGGTCACTTACTGGAAGTGCACGAACATGGCAGATGGTGGCAGTACTTTGAAGGTGAATGGCCAGGGATTGTAGCTCAGATTTGACTCCTTCCAATAACGATTCTTTTATTTTGTCTACATACAAGTAGTTCAAATGCAACATTGATATAGAGATGCTAGAGTTTTGTTTTTTCTTTTTTCATGCCACTTTGAAATGTCAACTAGGAAAAAATGCTAGATTGGGAAATAGAAGATCTACAATCTAGTTCTGACTCTCCCACTGAATAATCATTGAATACACAAACTAAGTTTTGTTACGGATTCTAAACATTTCCCCCTACTCATGCTTACAATGTACACATTTGTCAAAGCTGTCTTACAGAAAGTGAAGATATAAAAATCCAAGTGATCACAAATGCCAAATTAGTGGCTTCTTAATGAATGAGATGCCCATAAATGATTTGTCTCCCTAACGTCGATTAATTCCTTAGCTCAGCAGCACACATTCATCTTTCTGAGTTGCCTTTGCTCTTAAGGAAAAATTCCATCCAGTACATCACTCAGTGGTGATGGGAAATGATCAGAAAGTGAGGGTACGAGAAAGGTTGGCTGGATGGAGGTTGTATCAATCCACCTTCCAATTGTGTTATTAGGTCTTTGTAATTGTCTCTGGTCAAACTCTTCTCTATTATTACTGCTCTCTCTATGAAAGATCATTTCATCCCAACCAGCTTTCCAAGTGGTATGACCCAGTGGTCTCCTGAACATTCTTGCAGTCTATATAGAAAGTATAGTGAATAAACCTGCCTCTCTTTCTCTGTATTCCCATTGAACCTGTGGTTCTCTCAATTTTAATTATTAACTTGGTCTGTCTCCCCTGCCTGTGCTCAGACAAGGTTTTCTGATAGAAGGAGCTAGATTTTGTGCTCTTTAAATTGTCAGTGCTCAGCATTTAATCAATGCATAAAAAAATGTTTGTCTTCGGTGAGTACACACTGTGAGTCAATTCAAATACCTCTTTATCCAAGGTATGCGTTGGTCCTTGTTCACAAATCTCTCTCTCTGCCTGGAAAGATGCCCTTTATTTGTGCCTCTAATGAGTCATCTTTCACGATCTGACTCAGGCATCTCTTCATCTAATACGTTGTCCCGCGTCCCTTAAATTCTCCTTTGTCTGTCACAATAGTATATTTTCTTCAGAGGAAAAAGATTCCTCCTCTTGCTATTCCTATAATCTTTGAAATGATCACACTGATTTTTTTTTTTTACTTTTAAGTTATTTATTTACCTAAAAATATGGTTTGTTCATAGGCTGTGTCTGCTCAAACAAGATAAAGGTACCTCCTTAATTAGTATTTCCACACTTTATCATAGTGCATAACAATAATATTTGTTGATTGAAACAGCACTGTACTGATTTGAATTACATTTATTTTAAGTTCATAACGAAAAGTCATTACTTTGAATGGTTTATGATATAATTTATATGATCACACAAAATGTGTAGATTATAAAATATAGCTAACTCCGTAATTATAATTAAAATATATAACTCTGGAGGATTTATAAATCATTTTTACCATTATAACATACTTTAAAATATTATTGGAAGTTTTCTCCTCCTGATATTTCCTTCTCTGTGTATGAGTAAAAGTATCCAGAAAGATTAGGATTATAGAAAAAAAAAAAAAGAAGGAACAGCCAATATCCAACATTTTATTTCTAAAATAGGACGTAAGGCCTTTAAAGGTAGATAAAAGTCTTTTAAGCAGGATTTTTGTTTGTGTGTATGTGAATGTGTGATTAAAAGGTTATTTCCAACTTCAAATTCAAACATCTCCATTTGTATAGTAAAAATGAGTCTTGAAGATCTGGACAGGAAGTATTACTATAAGCGATGGGTAGAGAGAACTCAGAGTACAGAAAAGGATGCTTCCCCCCGTTTCAAAAGGAGGCAGAAAATTTTTTTACTTCAGAGATAAAATAGTGGTTAGAAAAATGTGGAGGAGATCAAAGGCAAAGAAAGAATTCTATTCCTGTCTTTCAGGGATTTGGAGCTTCTACCACCTAAGATCTCAACCGTAGAGTAGATGTGGGGATGGGGGTGTCCTGGAGATAGAAAGCACAGATGGATCATGTGGGGAGCTAAAAGCAGATGGGACATTCATTTATCATTTCCATTTGACGTAAAAATGTCTTTAAAAATGGGCACTTAAAGCAATCTAAAATAATAACATAAAAACTTTAGGCAGAGAAAAGGAGTGAAGGATACACTTCTACTCCCTGCCTCTGTGAGCAGGAAATTCCTGAATGCCTTACAGGGGATTCAGAAGACCATAAGGGTGCCTAAAGCTGTGACTGTGATGGGCAAAGTAGCTGAGGATGCAGAGTACTGCTTTCAAATCAGGCAGCAGGTGCCAGGGTGAATTCCAGTGGAAGTTGGGCTAGCTTCCCAGAAGTCACTGAGCATCACTTGTGCCAAAGTAACTATCTCAATCATAGGTAATTTTTAGGGCCCCTTCCTAAATATCAAAGAAACAAGGCACTTCAAACAGAGGGTAGTTTCTCCTTCTACCAAGATTCTATATAGGGCAGGAACCAGAGCAGGGAGACTTCTTAACAAAAGAGAGAAATAGTCTCAATAGAAAATTTGAACTTTGAATCTACAGATCATTTGCCCAAGTAGGATTAAGGCAACAGAGCAGGAAAGACACTGCTTTAAACTGGAAGCGAGTGGTCAGTTAAGTACCAACCCCCGTCTCCTTCTGTCTTCATCAGGAATTGGGGCTCAACACAAAATAGAATATGTTTTTGAGAATAAATTGCTTTTCAATTTTTATTATGCATTTTGTTTAACATGTACATTTTGGCTTCACTGAAAATTGTTTGGGTTAATACAACAGTTATTGAGAAAGAAGGATTGCCTAGGCCAGATGGGAGGTCTCCCTAGACTTGTTTGACCTTTATGTGCAAACCACAGTTAGACCATCAAAACAACTCCATAAAGGGCCCAGAAATACACTAGCAACCCAAGTGATAAAAGGTCAAGAATATGGTTAGATATAGAGGAAATCTGACAGATGAAACACTATAGTAATCTAATAAGACCTAGAGGGAACTGACATTAAAGTTTGGGTGAGAAATTGATGAGCCAAGATGCTACATAAACAATTAAGACCACCATGGCTATCAAACTGTTATTGGAAGGCAGAACTCTCCAACAGACATGGTCAATAAATATTGGGCTCCAGACTATGCACAGCATCTCTTTTTACTTTTGCTCCCCCAATATCTTAAGGAAATAACATAAGGATTTTTATTTTTATCAAGAATCTGGAAAATAAAAGTATTCTTATGCATTGAGTGTTCTAGTTAACATATATCATCTATAATACTTATTGATTACTCAAGAATTAGAAATGGTATGTATTAGTCAATGTTTTTAGAGCAATAGAACCAATAGGAGATACAGTAGACTGTGAGTAGTTGACCACAACCCTACATTCACCACCTCGTTAAGTTGACCTAGTTTTCATAGACTGGGCATGCACATGTATTTAATGGAAGATCTTTATGTTGGCCATCTCCATATGTTGACCAGAGTTTGTTATTGTGCTTTGGGTGGTCAACTTACAGAGGTTATGCTACATTTAATACATACACACACAGTCAGCCCTCTGAATCTGAAGGGGATTCATTCTAAGATCTGCAAATAACCAAAATCTGAGGATGCCCAAGTCCCTTATATAAAATGACATAGCATAGTTAGCCTTTTGTTGTCTCTGATTCAACCAATCGCAGATGAAAAATATTTATACATGGTTCTCTGAAGTTTTGGGTTTTGGTTTGTGGTTGGTTGAATCTGTGAATACAAAACTGGCAGGTAGGAAGGGCTGACAGTATTGGCAGAGAGAGAGATTTACCATGAGGAATTGGCTACCATAATTATAGGTGTTGAGAAGTCTCACAGTTGCCATCTGCAAGACAGAAACTTAGAAAAGCTGGTGTTGTAGTTTCAGTCTGAGTCCAAAAGGTCTGAGAACCAAGGGAATTGATGGTATAAGCTCTAGATCATACCTGAACCAGGAGTGCAGATGGTGCAAGTCTCAGTCTGAGAGCAGGAGAAGACCATTGTCCCAGATTGTTCAGTCAAGCAAAGAGAGAGAACTTTCCTTTCCTTTTGTTTCTATTTAGGCCCTAATGAATTGCATGATGCCTACCCATGTTGAGAAGACCAGTCTGCTTTACTTAGCCTACTGGCTAAAGCAGCAAACGCTTCTAGAAACACCCTCACATACATACCTAGAACAATTGTCTAGGCATATATCTGTATCTGAAAGTACAATTAAGTTGACACGAAATTAATCATCACATGCAACATCTTAATTCTTTGAAAATTATTAATGTATGAACATCAGGATGAAAAAAAGATAGCTGTGTTGGCTGCCTCTAAGTTACTCTTGGGTCTAATACTTTATTGTCAATGCAAGTAGAACAGCCTCTAGGAGAGAATTTCTCCTACATCACCTGATAGGTGAATTTAATAACAGTTGTCAGTTCCTTTTTGCCAATGACAATCTTAGAGTATACAGCTTTTCTCTACTGTCTGAGTCATCTCAAGCTCCACATTCATTTCTAACCTGTTGTTTGCTGCCTTGTTTTGTGAGAGCACAGTTCCACCAACTGGCATAACTCCCAAGAATGATGGAATATGACTTTGAACCTAGAAGTACTCAAGTCATACAGTCAGGGGCCCCAGGTATGGTTTTGTTCATGGTGTTTGCAGAGTGTGCCAAAAGTCATCACACATTGAACAATTGTAAAGAGATTCCTTGAACATGTTCATCATGAGCTGGAGAGATTTCATGGGCATGTAGAAAGAGGTTGTTAGCAAGGATTGCAAATATTTTGTAAAATTTGTAATGAATACTTTGTAAATAAACACACATTTCCCTATGTATGACAACTTTTGGGACACCTTGTACTTTGAATGTAATACTTTCCAAGTTTTTAATATCTGAAAAAATAGAGGATAGCTAAAATAATCTGTAAAGCTTCCTACAGAGGCTTTGAAAAACTTAAGTCTGTACCTTAATTGTTAAGGTTGTTGTTTTTTTAGAAAAACAGTCAGCATGCCTAGATGATACATTCCACAGACTGGGAACAAAAATAAGGTGCAAAACTTTCCTTTGAATATCTCAAGGTCTAGTATGGAAGGTATATAAATCATTAGCAACAATACCCTGTGATGAGTGATCACTAAGAGGTATATTTGATCTAATCCATTCATGCCATCTTATTATCAAAATCAGGTGATTATTAAATGAATACCAAGGTCAGGGGCTATTTAAGATCTCTATTCTAGGGAATTATTATAAGGTTAGAAATCACAGAAACGATAATCTCTATGGGAGAAAAAAAGCAGAAAAGGAAAATCTAGATTTGTATGGAAGGAAAGGGACACTCAGGGACAAAGATCATGCCTTAATTCTTTTTTTTTTTTCTTGTTGTATTTCTATGATCTAACACAGAACCTGGCACATTAGAGGTTCCCAAGTACATGTTCATTCACCCATGTACTCACTCACTTACTCAACAACTACATATTGGACACCTCATATGAGCCAAATGTTATGCTGGGTGTTGGGACACAGTGGGGATAAGAGGTGTCAAATGTCCCTGCCCTCAATGAATTTATATTGACACGAAGGTGGATGGACTATGCACTAGTAAACATAATATTTTGGTAAATCTTAGGAAGGAAATAAGTGGTGACTTGATAAAGAGTATAGAGAGGGGAATTGCCACACAGGATGACCTGGTACGTCTCTCTGAGAGGCCTAAAGAGGCAACAATGTAAAGGCCCTAAGGAGGAATTTCTTGGTGTGTAAAAATGGAAAAAAGGAGACCAGACTGCCAGGATCATATTTGCTGAAGTCGGGAGGATGGTATAAATGGACTTTGTAGAGGCGGGCAGAGAAAGGATGTGTTGTCAAGGGGTACAGAAAAAGAAGTGTCCAAGATTTTGCCTACATTTAGTCAAAATGAACTAGAAGGAAGAAAGGAAAGGAAAGGGGAAAAGAGGAGAGGAGAGATGAGATTGGAAAGTCGGATAGTATCAAATCAAATAGTGTTTCATATGATGAAGGAGAGCTTCAGTAGCCAATGTTTCGGAAACTCCAGCACTCCTAAAATTCTGTCTGTTCCTCAGACACACCCTCTTTGCTGTCTCTGGCCTTCTGCAGTAGTTTATGTTCTTGTCCCCCTGCCCTAGACATTATTGCGTTGACTCCTTCACACCATTTATCAATCAATATCTGCTCGAATATCACTCAGAAAAGGTGCTTCTTGCAGCTCAGTCTGAAGTTGACTCACCCATTTCTCTCCTATGGATCTGTCCTGTTTTATCCTTGGTGTTTTCTACCATCTGGAATCATCTTGTTTATGTATGTGTGCATTTATTTATCTTCTGCTTTCCTCCACTGGGAGAAGAAATATTTTATTAACCACTGCATTTTCAGTACCTATAATAGATTAGTAAGAATGAATGACTGAAAAAGCACTGCTTAGAGAAACACATTGGCTGACTTGCATTTTAGAATATTGTTTGGGGTACAGTATGGTAGAATGGCATATTTCTGAAAGATAAAGCTCTGAAGTCATTATGAGAGAATTTTTTTTTAAATGTCCAAGTAAAATTATCGTGAAGATGGAATGAGAAAGGTACCAGGCCACATTGGAGATGGATGTTCACCCTTCCCAGATAGTAGACCCAATATTCCTAGATGATTTTTAAACTCCAGAATAGGATATGCCTTTCTGTCTCCACTTAGCACCCTTTCCATCAGTCTAGAGGGTTATTTAAGCACACTGCTGAAATAGAAATTAAAGTAGAGATGGCAGAAGTGCCTGAACTATTTAATTTTGTTATTGTTATGAAGATTGAGTATTGTGGAATTTTCATGAGCCAATACTCATTTGAGAAGATATTGCTATACATAAGGTGAAAGTGGAACGTCTAAGTTTAAGACTGGGAGACCATTTAAAAATGGCAATCAGTAACATCTTTTTTTTTTCTTTATTAAATCATAGCTGTGTACATTAATGCAATCATGGGGTACAATGTGCTGGTTTTATATACAATCTGAAATGCTTTCATCTAACTGGTCAACATAGCCTTTACAGCATTTTCTTAGTTATTGGGGTTAAGACATTTATATTCTACACCTAGTTAATTTCACATGTACCCTTGTAAGATGCACCATAGGTGTGGTCCCACCAACTACTCTCCCTCCACCTCCCACCTCTGGCAATCAGTAACATCCTGAAGCAAATATCAACAAGAGAACTCGTCTGTCTCTTTCCATCCTGTGATGCTCAATTTTGCATATTTGGTATGTTTCTGCAGTGAACTGAATGTCATTTTTGGTTGGTTTTGAACCCACTTTCTACCAGCCACAGCTTGAATATTGTTGCAAAAATGCCTTGGAATTACAAGACCAATGGATCTACTATTTCTAATCACCTTTGATTCCCCTTGTCCCATTCCTTCTGACCTCAATGGAATACACAATCCTTACAAGAGACACTAACAAAGATTAGAGAGCATTCAATAGTTTCCTTTCCTTTCTTCTCCTGTCCCTAAAGGATTAAATATAAAATTTGAGCAAAAATACTTGTTTTTGTTTTAGTACACTAGCTTCTCTTTCCCTCTCATAAACATACGGTCAAATTTACTCTGTTCTGTGCAAGTAGGAAAGGGAAAAATATTAGCTTTCCACCTCAGCTACCAAAGATTGCTGTCTAACTTAAAGGGTGAAATTAAATTCTCTCCTAAATACAGGTTGGTGCTTAAAAGACTTTTGAAGACTGTTGAAAATATTTTATCAGGACCCCATCTCTATCCCTCTCCCCATCTCTACACCTTCTAAGTGTGTGATCATGTTAGGGAATAAATTGTGGATTATGGCAGGTGTAATTTGGTTTAACACTGTAGGCTAGTAGGTTGAAAAGAGACTGGAGAAACCTTTGGAAGATCCAAGCGCTGGCCTTGTGGAGCAGTGTGGCAGTCCTTATTTTTCCCATTCTAGCTAGAAAGCATTTATTCCTGCCTGGACCCAGTTCTAAGCAGGCAGATTTGGCAGATATGGCAATGCCTGTCCTGCAAAGAGGGCTGCGGGAAACATTTGGTCTGTGGGAATGTGAGTATTAATCTTTATACTTTCATTTGAATAATGCTTTACGAGTCACAAAGCATAACACTTGGGAGTACTGACCACTCCGTGCCAGGTCTAATATCTACAAAGATGAACGGAGCTCAGGGACCCCCACTCAGCTGTCTAGCCTGCGCTCAGGCAGACCTGCAGGGAATCTCAGGCTTCCTGCCTTTGAAAGTTGTGAATAAAGGTGATTTATTCAACCTTCCACAGCCTCATTTTCATATGAAAATTAGGAGAAGAATAGATCATATCTAATAAAGTTTTGTGAAGATTTAAGTTGATAGGATAATAGAGTGATTAACATAGTCAGAGTTAACAGTCTATGTGTTTTAGCTATTTCATTAAAGAGATGCCATAATCAAAAAGAAATTACAACAGTGGTAACAATGATGACGTTTGTTTTGTGTGTCCAGAAACAGAGTATCCGGCATGCAAAGCAACTTGGCTAAAGTCACAGATGTCCTGAAGTCCTGGGTCCAGCTCCAGCTCCTAAGCTCCAGACCATACCTTGTCTCCAGGCTCTTGGGGTTCCATAAACAGGCAAGGGCTGGGTGCTCCTGCATGATGGAACCTGTCTGGGCCCGTAAGAATTTCCACTGCAGAAACTTTTAAGAAATGAACTGAAGGAGAAAGCATTCCCAACTCCTTTATTTCCATTTTCAATCTGGTGAACAACAACAACAAAAAAGTGCCTCTCACAAGCCCAACTTACAAGGATTTGACAGGCGCCCCTTATACTATTTGAGTTACTAATGGGATTGCAAACAGTTCCTATAATTTACTTTGTACATTGATAATGTCTTGGCTGAAGGGTCACACAGGCCTTTCCAAATATTAACTTATTCCCCCCCCCAATGTTTCTAAGGGGTCACAGAGGGTTAGCATTCCCTTTGTTTTGTATATGAGAAAACTGAGATCTAACAAGGGTAGGCGTCCTACCAAGGTCACTCTGCCAGCCAGTGTGCTATCCAACTACTGCTCCAGCTACACATGCTCCTGCAACCCACAGAAGGAAATTCGTCCAGGATGTTTTTCATCCTGACCTGGAACTGCCACCAAATTTCATTTCTGTTACTTCTCTATACACCTCAAGGAATATATAAAATAAACAAAACAAGGGCATATTGCAAGCCTGGCTTCTTCAGGCGTGTGGAGCTTCAAAAGGTAAATGAATGGGAGCAAACGTAAGGACCAAATGTATTAGTTGCAAGCAAATACTACTTACCACATGAAGAGTGAGGGTGGAGGGAGGTTGATTTATTTGTTTTAAAAGTTAAGTGGAACGATGTAAGGAAAATGTACACACAATGGACCAGATTTCAGCATGTCTTCTGAATACTGGGAATTAAGTTAAAAACCTGAATTTACCGAACTCCAGGCATTAGTTTAGAAGCTTTCCTTTACATCAACTCATTTCGTCATCACAACAATCCCGGTTTCTGTACAGGATTACACTTTGAAATAGAGACAAGAGCCTATATAATAAATCACTTCTTCTTTCACATATTTAGGCAAAAGTTACCTTCCCGCTGTGTCTTTCCCTTCCCGGTGACTGCTATATCCCCAGTGCCTAGAAAAGGGTGCTCAGTACACAAGAGGATTCAACAAATGTGTATTGAATGAATAAATGAAGGAATGAATTCATTTCCATTCTCCTGACAACTCAGAGCGCTCTTAACAGCATGAAATGGTATTTGTAATTTTATTTATTTTAATTGTACTTATGGTGTTATTTGATTAAATTTTATCCCACCCTCTAGGAGGATTTGTGAAAATAGAGAATATTTCTGTTTCATCATAAATATACCCAGCAACTAGCATGACATCTGACAGAAAGTAGTTCTCAATAAATATTTCCCAATGAAATAAATACGGCAATATGATCAGTTTCAAACAGTGGAAAAGTGATATAGCAAGATTTGCAATGTTTTTATGTATTTAGAAAAAGTTTATTGAACAACAGACATTATTATTGCCTTCAGGGGCTTTCTACCTAGTGGGCCCTTCTCCTGCCAAATTGTGAGCTAGACCTAAATTTACTGTAAATCTAACAGGGGTGTCCACCCTGCACTTGCAGATTATTTCGCTTATCTGTGGTGTGAGATATCGAGAAAAGTATGCACAGACCTTTTTCATGCTCATCAGCTATCATTAGTGTTTTGTACTTGATGTGCGGTGCAAGACAACTTTTGTTCTTCCAATGTGCAGCAGAAAAGAAAAAGGTTGGACGCTCCTGAATGAATAGCAACGTCATTTGTGTTATAATATTTAGTTCATAATACAGACATGTCTTATATAAGTAAGAACCTTTAATATTGGGCAACTTTATTTGCCTAAATAATGAGAAAGTAGAAAATAAGCCAGAGAAGCTCCTTCCCAGTTAAAATAATACACAGAATGTAACAATGTAAGAGTCTCTTAAATCATAATTCAACCTTTCATGTACTCTTAAACATGACATACCCACCCTATCATCTCAGAATCACCCTCCTCTTCAGTGCTTGCCCTAATCCACCTATCACTAAGCCCTGTAGATTCCATTCCAACGCTACCTCTTTATTCCAACTTCCATTATGTTGGTTTAACTGTTGTGGGTTCCAACCTGGCTTACTTCCTCTCTCAACTGGTCTCTCCACCTTCACACTTATATTTTCTGGGATAGGTTTCAAAATCAGAAGAAATAGGATAGGTAATGCACAAATTCCAAGCAATCCTCAGTAAGAGAATGATACTAATCCAATCTGGTGGTAAAGCCGTCTGTGGAGATCTGTGGTCAAACGGAATGGATAAATCCATCACCATATGGTTGGCTTCTCACAGAGCTTGCCTCTGGCAAAGTTAGCTTCTAACTCAACAGTAACACCATTCCCTGGGCACTCATCCTCAAGCCATTTCCTTTATTGCGAAACTTTACTTTTTAATGAAAAATGAACTCATTTCGGATGAGGCTTTCGAGGCCCTTTTCTATCTATTCCCAAGCTAAGTCTGTTTCTCATTCTGTCCCACATATTGTACTGCCTTCTCACTGGGTGTGTATTCCTCTAAACATGAGCTCTGCATCACTAGAGGAATGAGAGTTGCTTTTACACTGGGCCCAGAATGACTTTATCATAGTGAAGGATACATAGACCAAGTTCTCCTTCTCTTTAAGGAGAAGTTGTATACTAGTATGCCCTGAACAACTCTCTCATACTTGATAAGCTCCTTTATTTGTCAAGGAGACAGTAAATCCAACTCTGGAGCCCTCAGCACACTAAGTAGCTGGGTTGAATTTCATCATATTGCTATTTTAATTATACTGGATTTGATTACTTTTATTTATGGCAAGTGAGACTGATTTTCCATTAAGTTGAGACGAAAAGATTTCTTTTCAAGTAAGTTTATTAAGGCACAGAAGTATACATAATTAAAGAAAACATCAAATAATAATAAAGGGAGCACAAAGATGAAAAGGTTATGATGAGACATTTGCATGACGGGAGTTTAAGGAATACCACACAATAACACAAGTTCCTTTTCTTAGAACAAAAACCACGTCTGTTCATTTCTCCATCCCCGATGTTCAGCACGATGCGTCCAAGGCTCTCAGTCAACACTTCTGGAAGGAGGCAGAAAGCTTAGAGTCCATGGTGCATTATTGAAATCATGCTTAGTGAGCACTTTAAATCCTTTACTTCTCTCTCCTTATGTAAACATACCTCAGAATTATTGCAGGGTCCAGACCAACACAAAAGAGAGAATGTCACAATGAAGTATCACACACATTTTTTGGTTTTCTAGTGTATATAAAATTACGTTTACACCATACTGTGGTCTATTACATGGGCAATAGTATTATGTCTAAGAAAAAACAATGAACATACTTCAACTAAAAATGCTTTATTACTAAAAAGTTCTAATGAGCATCCGAGCCTTCAGCAATAAGTCATAATCTTATTGTCTTGTTAGCTGCTGACAGAGCATGGAAGTTGTTGTTGAAGGTTGGCTGGCTGTGGCATTTTCTTAAAACAAGGCAACAATCAACTTTGCTGCATCAACTGACTCTTCTTTCAAGAAACACTTCTCTATAGCATGTGAAGACGTTTTCTAGCATTTGACCCATCCTTCAAAACTGGAGTCAGTTTTCTCAGCCCTGCCCCTGCTTTATCAACTAAGTAGATGCAATGTTCTAAGTCCTGTGTTGTCGCTTCAACGGTTTTCACAACACCTTTAGCAGGAGCAGAGCCCATGTCGAGAAACTGCTTCTTTGCTCATCCATGAGAAGTGACTCCTCATTGAGTCAAATTTTATTATGAGATTGTAGCAGCTCAGTCGCATCTTCAGGCCCCACTGTTAATTCTAGTTCTCTCATTATTTCCATCATATCTGCAGTCGCTTCCTTCATTAAAGTCTTAATCCTCTCAGATTAATCCATGACAGTTAGATTCAATGTCTAAGATCCTGTTAACGTTGATATTTTGACTTTCTCCCATGTACCATAAATGAATGATGAATTTTTCCCGGAAGATTTTCAATGTGCTTTGTACAGATTCATCAAATGAGTCACTGTCTAATGTAGCTATAGCCTCGCGAAATATATTTCTTAAAAAATAAGACTTAAGGCTCGGTTCCTGTGGCTCAATCGGCTAAGGCGCCAGCCACATACACCTAAGGTGTGGGGTTCGAATCCCCAGCCCGGGCCCGCCAAACAACAATGATGGCTGCAACCAAAAAATGGCCGGGCGTTGTGGCGGGCACCTGTGGTCCCAGCTACTTGGGAGGCGGAGGCAGGAGACTCGCTTGAGCCCAGGAGTTGGAGG
>CAUYQV010197384.1:0-11949 GCA_963574575.1 Galagoides demidoff | reverse complement strand
ATCTTTCTAAATGTAGAATATAAATGTCTTAACACAACAACTATGAGAATGACATGAAGGCTATGTTGGCCAATTGGATGAAAGTATTTCAAATTGTATATGGAAACAACACACTGTACCCCATGAAAGTATTAATGTACACAACTATGATTTAATAAAAAAAATTAAAAAAAGATTTATACCTAAGTATTTTATATCTTTGGTACTATTTGAAATGGTACGGTTATTTTTATCTCAAGTTCCAATTGCTCATTGATAGTATAAAGAAATATGATTGGTTTTTAAAACATTAATCTTTAATCTTGTGACCTTGTGAAATCACTAGGTCTAATAGCTCTTTCTTGAACATTTTTGGAGATTTTCTACATAGAAATTCATATTGTCTACAAATAGAGATAGTTTTATGTCTTCCCTTTTATGCATTTTATTACTTTTTCTTACCTTTTTAAGTAAGGCAAAATCTTCAGTATAGATAAACATGGTGAAAGGGAACGTCTTAGTCTTGTTCCTAATCTTTGGGGAAAAGAATTCAGTATCCTGTCATGAAGTATGTTATTAGCTTGCGGCTTTTTTCTTTTTGGTAGAGAAACTTTTGCATGTTAAGAATTTCCCCTTCTATTCAAAATAGAATAGATTAAAGGTTTAATTTTATTGACTGCATGTATGGAGGGATCATATGTTTTCTCATTTTTAGTCTTTTGATGTGATTAATTACCTTGCTTGATTTTTGAATGTTGAAATAGCCTGAATATCCTATAATAAACCCCTCTTATAATGTATCATCTTATATATACATATATATGTACAAAAATATGTATGCACAATTTGCTATTATTTTGCTGAGAAATTTTGTATTTCTACTCATGAATGATATTCATCTCTAGTTTTTTCTTAAATTTTTGTTGTTTTTATTTTATTTTAATTTCTCTTTTTAGTCTTGATATCTAGGAAATACTGGCCTCAGAAAATGATCTGGGAATTTTTTCCTCTTCTTCTATATTCTGAAAGAGTTTGTAGGCTCGGCACCTGTGACTCAAGCGGCTAAGGCACCAGCCACATACACCTAAGGTGGCAGGTTCGAATCCAGCCCACGCCCGCCAAACAACAATGATGGCTGCAACCAAAAAAGAGCCGGGTGTTGTGGCGGACACCTGTAGTCCCAGCTACTTAGGAGGCTGAGGCAGGAGACTCGCTTGAGCCCAGGAGTTGGAGGTTGCTGTGAGCTGGGATGCCACAGCACTCTACCCAGGGGGACAGTTTGAGGCTCTGTCTCAAAAAAAAAAAAGAGTTTGTATATAATTGATATTATTTCTTCCTTGAATATTTGGTAGAATTCACCAATGAATTTATATTTAGCTGCTGCTTCTGCAGAGCCTTTTTAAAAAATCAATATCTGCTCCATCTTTGATTTCAGGTTTGTTGTGCCATGTCTGAGAGAGGGGGAGAGAGGGAGAGAATGTCTCCACGCTCTTCCCCCTCTCCCAGCTGTAGACTATAGTTGAATTAGCTATAAATCAACTCTTTTGTAGCTTATTGGCAGGATGTACTACATAATTTTCAGGTGAAAAATGAAACTGTAGGGACCCCCTGCTCAAAATAAAAAAAAAAATTCAAGATGGCGACAGAGTACTAAGCCAAATGCAGGACCCTTCTGGGATTGGACTCTGTGATTGCACAGCCTATGAAGTCATCCTGCCTCTGGCAAGGGGAAAGGTAGGGCATTTTATTCCTTCTAACTAAGCCTCAGTTTCAGGTAAGAGCTGTCTGTGTCCCTGGGTCTTGGAAGTGGGGCCTTCTCAGTGATCCTGCCCACATCCAACCGTGAGTCTGGTCATTAGACAGTGATCTTGTTCCTTTCTCAAAGGTTAAGGGAATTTTTCTGCCCCTTCTCCCAGCTAGAATGGGTTTTCACTAGTTCCCTAGAGGTGACAGAGTGTATATCACCCATTCTCAGTGATTTAAGGCATTTGTTCTGTGACAGACTTAGAGGCAAAGGGGGGGTGTGTGTTATGCTTTTCTCACAGTGGCTATTCTGCCTTTCTCCTGGGTCTGCACCCACCAGGGATGCCTCTAAGGATTCATGGTCTGCCTCCATCTTCACTCCATTGATTCCTTGCAGAACAGATTGCTAATAAGTGCAAATTTCCTTGTCCTGGAATCTTTAGTTGTTCTACATCCTTTCACCTGCCCATATTTGTCCTTTAGCAGTTTGTTAAACATTTTAGCAGACTTTTTCTTACCAGTGTCTGGTGACATATGCCGCAGGTAAGCTCCATTGCTGGTCATGTGTGGTGACCTTGGGTAAGTCAAATCATGGTGGGAGGGAGGGGAGATGAGGAGGATTTGAGAAGAGAAGATGGGCAAAGACAGGTAAGAATCCCTTACAGGTTTAATTGTGGTAGAGGATTGAGTGACTCATGCCATGTAAACTGTATACAGAAGGCACTCAAGAAATGTAAGGACCCTTATTTCCTTCTGTGTCTCCACTCAATGTAGAATTATGAGCAGGCACACACTCCGTAAGAAAAATTCAATCCTAGTTATAATGAGCTTCTTCTGCCCCTGTGTGGTGTGTTCAAGTTATTGCTAGGATTTTTCTCATTTGCCACTTAAATTTGAAGTCATCTCTTTTGCTTCTTGATCCTACATCTAATTTCATAGTATTTTATTTAGGTTTTTATCACTGTACAGTATTTACAGTATATTTGTCTTCCTCACTAGCTTGTAAACCTCTGGAGGGCAGGGACCTACTTCATTCATTCTCTCTTTCTCTCCCTCTTGCTCTTCCCATCTCTCTCCCCCATTTCTAACAAATAATGGGGTATATGAAATATAATAGTAACAAGCCTACAGAGCTGCTGTGATGATTAAATTGCTTCACATCTGCAAACATTTCATAAACTACCAAGTGCTTTCCAGACCAGTCCATTCGTCCACTCACACATGTGCTACGGTGTCTACAGGCTACACACAGTAGGACTAGAAGGCACAACTCCCCCCCTGCCTGGCCTTACAGGTATGGGAGAGAACAAATGTCAAAAGCTACAAAAAGACTATGGCTAATGTTGGACAAAGTACTATAGATATTTAGAGAAGGCAGGAGGAACTTTTGCTGGGGACAGAGGGCAGGCAAACAGTGACACATAACAAGGTTTAAGCTGCAGCGGCTTCTGCTGTAGAGATGGGGGGATGTAGCGGGACTCCAATCAACTGACCCAGAGAGTGGGAGATGGGAGACACATTCTGGGGCCACCCAGGGTTCTGTGTGGCTGCCCAGTAAAGGCCACAGTAGACGTGGATGGGGAGGACAGAATGAGCAAGGACCTTCATGCTATGTAGAGGAAGATGGACACAAATTACCCAAGCTTAGCTCAGTGACTTCTGGAGGGCAACATTCAATGGTTACTTATGATGTTGAATTAAATGGATGTGAAATAGGAAACCTCACTATTTCTATCATAAATCATCTATTCTTTTTACTTAGAGGCAGGTGGTTTTCAAAGTTTCAGCCTATTGAGGCCATTTTAGCAGTAATTCTCCAGACACTTTCACTTCACCAACATGTGAAATTTGTGTTTCTTATAAAGAAAAGGCTCGTGTCTTGATAACATGATGACTTTTTCTTGGAGTAATGTTTAAAAATATATGGCTTTTAAAAAAGACTTGCACATGTACACATCTGGGGGTACAAAAGATTCAGAAATCAATATCTAGATTTTGGAACATCTAAAAGTGGAACTAAATGCTTCGTGAGAAGATAAATTTCTCTCACAAGAACTTGACTATCATTTCAGCAGATGACAGCCAGTATTAATCAAAGGTGTTACCTTCAGACTTTTAAAAGAAAGGAAGAAAATGAAATAAAAATGAAATATAACTGGTCAGAATGGAGGGTGTAAAGATAAAATAAATTAGAGTGTAAAGAATATACTCGGAAGGGTTTGTAATTCTGAATATGGAAGAAGACCAAGCCTTCAGCTTATAATTTGCTCCCCAGTAGGTAACCTCTGTAGTAACCTCTGTAGGTTGGTTGTTATCCAAACTCCCACTTTAAAGGGAAACCAGAGTTAGTCAGTGGAAAGAGGAGCAAAACATTTGACTAAGCAAGTCACAAAATACAGGGGAAAAGTCAGTAAATACATGCAAAAGGATATTAGAAGGTCCTTCTGCAGCACTGTCAAGGTTTATATTTAGCCAGCAGAGGGCGCTAGTGCATAAGAAATGTGCCTCTGCCAATAGGCTAAGTTACCCCCGTTAAATAAATAGTTGTGTTCTCTCAGCACAGTGAATTCTACAATTGGCAGAGCCAGACACCCCCAAGCTCCTGAGTGAGGTCCACGGTGTTCGGGAGGGGGGGCTTTTTTCTGTTGTGGATAGGCTAGCGACTGTATCTAAAGGGCCCCGTGTGGCTTGGTGCCCATAGCACAGTGGTTATGGCACCAGCCAAATACACCAAGGCTGGAGGGTTCCAACCCTGCCCCGACCAGCTAAACAACAATGACAACTGCAACAAAAAATTAGCCAGGTGCCTGTAGTCCCAGCTACTTGGGAGGCTGAGGCAAGAGAATCACTTAAGCCCAAGAGTTTGAGGTTGCTGTGAGCTGTGATACCATGGTGAGGGCGACATAGTAAGACTCTGTCTCAAAAAAATTAATAAATAAATAAATAATAAAGGACCCTGTGAAGAGGAGTTTGAATTGCACTCTGGAGCATCACTTTTTTTTTTTTTTTTTGGAGACAAGAGTCTCACTATGTCACCCTTGCAACCTCAAACTCTTGGGCTTAAGCAATTCTCTTACTTCCCAAGTAGCTGGGACTAAAGGTGCCTGCCACAACACCCAGCTATTTTTTTTTTTTTTATTGTCGTTGTTTAGCAGGCCCTGGGGGGGGGTTCAAACTCACCAACCCCGGTGCATGTGGCCGGTGCCCTAACCTCTGAGCTATGTATGGGTCCTGAGCCTGGAGTATCATCTGTCTTTTTTTTTTTTTTTTTGAGATGAAGCCTCAAGCTATCCCCCTGGGTAGAGTGCCATGGCATCACAGCTCATAGCAACCTCTAACTTCTGGGCTCAAGCGAGTCTCCTGCCTCGGCCTCCCAAGTAGCTGGGACCACAGGTGCCCGGCCACAATGCCCGGCCATTTTTTGGTTGCAGCCATCATTGTTCTTTGGCGGGCCGGGCTGGGGATTCAAACCTGCAACCTTAGGTGTACGTGGTTGGCGCCTCAGCCGATTGACCCACAGGCGCCGAGCCAGCATCATCTGTCTTAAGGAGTAATGAGCTTCCTGTTCCTGGAAGGGCTCAGACAGAGGCTCCAAAAACGTTTCCATTAGCCTTTGGTAGACCCAAAGTCTGATCACTGATGCTACTCCAGAGTGGCTTTATATATGTGATTGTACTTAGAGACCCTTTTAGAGATGCAAAAAATACGTAATGACATTTTTTGTTAACTTATTGTGCCATGATTCTTCATTTGGGGGAAAAACCTTATCTGCTATCAAACAGATATTGACTACCACAGAGAAATATTTCATGAAAGAGTTTAATCAACGTGGCAAACTTCATTTTGTTCTTATTTTAATGCATTGCCACAGTCACCCCAACCTTCAGCAACCAGCACCCTGATTAGTCAGCAGCTATTAACATCAAGGCAGGACTCTGCATCATCAAAAAAGATTATGACTCACTGAAAGCTCAGGTGATCACTAGCATTTTTCATAATAAAGTATTTTTAAATTATGATATGCACATCTTTTAGACATATGCTATTGCATACTTAATAGACTATATGTAAGCATAACCCTTAAATGCACTGGGAAATTTAAAAATTCATGTGACTCACTTTATTGTGCTATTCACCTTATTGCAACCATCTGGAACTGAACCCACAATATCTCCAAAGTATGCCTGTTACTTCTGATTTGTTTGCTGCCGGCTGAGTAACTGTACCCAAAATTTGTTTTGAAACTAGTTCCCAACCTGCATTATTTCTTTGCTCCTTTGCCCTATGCCTTATGCAATTGAATGGAGGCTCTATCAACATTATCCAGAACAGTAGGTAGAAAATCCACACCCTTACTCTGATTTTTGCTGTGAACTTAATCTTTACAGGGAAGTGTGCTTGGTCCTATGTCTTCCTGTGTGGGGTCTAGAAGCAGTTGGCTTTTCATCCCTGAAATCTGCACATTTCTGGACTCTATTCCCCCAATTTTGCTCTGAGCTCATCTCTTCTTATAATACCTTATCAAATGCAGCCAGTAGCAACCAGCTCACACCCCAAAAGATGCGTTTTCCACATCCTAACCGAGAGCTGTGAATTCAGTACGTGTGTGGTCTGCCTCCAATAGCCACAGGCAGGCTTCACTCTCTGTACTGTCATATTTTATGACAACATGAATTGACATATTTTCAACCTAAGTTATATTTTTCCTCAATACCTGTCACCCCACAACAAAGCAAGTGTCATGTGTTAGATTTGTTGCTATGGCAGAACTTCCCTTACAGTCTCAATTTCTGATTTAGTCAAGATAATTAGCACAGTTGCCACAGCAAATAAACTTTAAAATCACATGGCTTATGCAATCATTGTAAGAGCTTGGGCTGCAGAGATCAGTATGTTAGAGGGGGGTCCCCAGAACAGCTCTGAGAAGGATGGTTGTATAGAGAAGTTTACTGGAGAGTGCTCTCAGGGATAGACCTGTAAAGAACCGAGGAAGGGAGTCTGGGCAAAAGGAGAAGCTGATTCGAGTGCGGTTGCTGTGATGCTCCAGCCAGTCTTACGCAGAGCTCTGGAGCTGGGATAGTCCTTCAGTGATCTCTCAAACTGGAGAAAGAGCTGGGACTTTGTATCCAGGCATTGGCCATCGCTGGCTGTTTGCCATTCCCGTGGTGAGGATATAACCTTGGGTGATTCCCAGTGAGAGATCTGAGTGTTTCATAGCAAAGACACCGTCAGTGATTCCAGCCGCCCACACCCTGGAGCAGGAAGACTCCAGCTGACACCTGGACGTGAAGGTCATTTGGTACCAAGGATCCCAGGTGCCTGCCCTCAGATTCTTTTGAATAATGATGACTTCTCTTCCATACCTCAAGCAAGGGCCTCTCATTTGTAGGATCAAAACTGAAACTATATTGGAGGAAGATTCTGGGAATAATGATGCAGCAGAGAAAGGAACAGAAGGGCAGGATGTTGCCCAGTTGAAAACAAACCTCCTGACAGTGTAGAGGTGTTCCATAGAATATTGAAGAAATGAAGGATCCCTAAACTGGGAAGACTCTTGAGCCCAAAGATATTAATCCCAGAATATTTCCAAAAGGGGAAATCTGAATGAATCCTAAACATTCAATAACAAAGAATATTTGAGTAAGTGTGGGCATGGAATCATGAGGCCAGGCTGTAAGCCCCTTGGAAGCTGAGATGGACCTAGCACAGTGTCCAACTCATGGGCTACACTATGTACCATCCAATCAATCCACTTACTGGGGCATAAAGATGAGTACACTAAATACAAAGTGGAGGACATGACATTAAGAGTAGAAATAGGATTTAAAACCTTAAGCTCTGGCTTGGTGCCTATAGCTCAGCGGCTAGGGTGCCAGCTACATACACCAGAGCTGGTGGGTTTGAATCCAATCCGGGCCTGCCAAACAATAAGACAACTACAACCAAAAAATAGCTGGGCATTGTGGCAGGTGCCTGTAGTCCCAGCTACTTGGGAGGCTGAGGCAAGAGAATTGCTTAAGCCCAAGAGTTTGAGGTTGCTGTGAGCTGTGACACCACGGCACTCTACCAAGGGTGACATAGAGACTCTGTCTTCAAAAAAAAAAAAACAAAACCAAAAACCAAAAATCACTGTAATCAAAATAAAGTATATACCAGGTAGAACAAGGCAGAAAGAAAAATGAGAAAGGAAAAGCAAGCAACTATTACATGGAGTGCTGGGGGCAATGTCTTTGGAAGCCGAGAGTCAGGGGGAAGCAGGAAAGGGAGCTGAGGGCAGGGCAGGGGAGGCAGAGAGGTGAGTCAGACACAGCTGTCAGCAGGTGGGGTATGGGCACCCCACTCAGTTCAAGGCTTGTCAAGCCAGCTTAGCTCAGGGAAATGAATTTTCTGGGGATGCAAGGGTACACTCATCCTCTTCATGAGGTTTTGGAGGCAGGGTCCCAGCTGGTCATAAAAGCTCCTTTGCTTGCCTGTTTTCGAAACTGAAATTTCCCCCATCAGACATGACAGCCAGTTAAAGGCAGAACTTGACTATCCCTTGATTCTTGGGCTGAATACCATCTAGGTCTCTGGGATAAATCAGGCTCAAGGAGGTTAAGCTACTTGCTATTTAAGTGACAGTCTTGGGATGAGAACTCACGTTTGATCACCACGTTTATATCCTTTTTACTATCCAAATTGGGTGTAGTCTGAGCTGCATCTGTGGTTATGTGCACACTGTCATATTATCATTAAGGTATCATCGTCACTCATATTTATAGATTCATTCGCAGGTGAGTGTGTGGCAGGCTATATATGTATAGATATATAAATTATAAATGCATAATATAAAAATATACACATACATATGCATAAACATACAAGTATATTTAAGTGTGTGTAATATATACACATATATAAAATATGTCACATATACATATACACACACATGTAAAGATATCTATGTCTCTGTATAGATATGGTTATAGATGGATGATAGTTATATAAAGGTATACATATGGTAAATATCTTTAAGAGGGGTGGGTGTGTGTGTGGGGGTGTGTGTGTGTGTATACACAGTTCAGAGATACTACAGGTAGATAAAGAGCAGCTCTTATTGGGTGAGTTCTCTGAACGGCCTCTTACACCTGGGCTGATGCCTTTTCTGGATCCCTGAGGAGAGATTAAGCACCAGTGAGGGGGCTCAGCGCCTGTGGCTCAAGTGGCTAAGGCTCCAGCCACATACACCTGAGGTGGTGGGTTTGAATCTAGCCTGGGCCTGCCAAACAACAATGATGGCTGCAACAAAAAAAAATAGCCAGGCATGTGGTGGGCACCTGTGGTCCCAGCTACTTGGGAGGCGGAGGCAGGAGACTCCCTTGAGCCCAGGAGTTGGAGGCTGCTGCTGTGATCTGTGATGCCACGGCACTCTACCCGGGGGGACAGCTTGAGGCTCTGTCTCAAAAAAAAAAAAAAGCACTAGTGAGGGGAAGTGACACACCCAAGGTCACACTCTGAGTTGGTAAGTGCATCCTGGGCTCTTTCCCATCCCCCGATGATGTCTTTACAGAATTCTATAGCATCGAGAAAACCAGGAAAATGAGTTCAAGTTGGCCTGCCTCGCCTGCTTTCATCTCCTTTCAAGGGCAGCCCCTTTCATCATTTCCAGAAGCTTCCCTGGGGTTTTTGTGTCTCAAAACTTAAGCCCTAGAGGGTGAAGAATGGAGGGTGAAGAAGGAGGGTGGCACAGAATGAGGGACATTTTCTTTGACTCTTATTTCTTTGAGATTTTGCGTCATTTTGGTCATTAACTTTGGGTGGCTTTGTCAGACTCTTCAGTCCCCTGGGGGACAGAAATGACGTCTGTGGTGTGTGAAATGTGGTTCCAGGTAGAGAAGTTCAGGCAAAGAGGGTGTTCCTGTCTGGGAGCTGACCCAGTTTTTCAAAGAGCCCAAGAGGATTTTCTGTGCTGAAAATCCTGCATTTCCTTTGTCCTTTGTCAGGGAAATTTTTCCTCTTGTCACTTCTGTTGTTGTGGCCCTGGAAAGCACTGAATGTCTCAGGAACCTCTGTGGTACCCCCCACCCCAACTCTGCTGGAGGGCACAGGAGCCAGGGCCTCTCTTCTTGCTGATGCAGCAGGAACTCTAGAGTCCATCCTCAGCTCTGTCCCTCCTAAAGAAGGGAACTTCAGTGCAGTCACTTACCCTCGCTGGGCCTCCCTGACTCTCCTGCTTCCCTTTGGGGCTCACATTGCCTGTGGCTTATACTGCACAGTACATAGTGTCACATGGCTTGGAAAGTCACCTCTTTAGGGGATGCAGGGTTGCATGGCAGTCGAGAGCTCAACGTGGCACTTCTTCACTTTGATTCCTTACTCCCTCAATCTCCGTATTTGTAAAATGGGCGTATCACAGGTAGCACCTGTGAAGCCTCTAGTGTAAATTAACAAGATAATGGACTAGCAAAACCTCAATAACCATGAATTTTTACCATGATGACAATTTATTAGAGTGTCTCTTTCTCCTACTAAATTGTGGCCCAATAAAGTAGCGACTCCCTGTTCATATTTTTACCTAGCCTCTTCACAAAGTGATGAGTGAATAATTAATTACATGAAAATGTCCATTAATGAATGAAAATATACATTAATGAACAATGGGAGCCAGACAGGAATGTTCTTAGGGATTATCCTGACCTCTGAGTTTCAAACATGTGCTTGGCAATGTTACTCTTTATTGAAAAACCATTATTGCAGAAGTCTGATGTCTTAGCAACCAGAGGAAGGCTCTCTCTGGGGCAGTGGGGGATGGGCTACGCAGCTTTATTCCCAATCTCTCCCACCCACCTACCCACCCGTCCAGCTAGCCACCCAGATACTCCAAAACAATAGAAAATGTGCTGTGTACTGTTAAGTATGGTGGCAAAAATTTGCAAACAACCAAAATGTTATAGTAGTAAAGATACTTACACAACAAAGTGAATTATCTGCACTCAATGGAATAAATTGTGGCTGATAACTCTAAAAATATAATGTTGTGACAAGGGGAAAGACTAAACAAGACAGGGTTTGAGCTTTGCAAAAATATGTCTTCATCTGACTAAGGGATGCAGAGGGACATGGAAGAATTAAAGTGTTAGGCTAGACTAGAGGGATTCTGGGCAAGTGTTTCTCATTTTCTTTGTTGCTAGCATAAAGCTGCTTATGCAATATATAAAAAAGACTAGTGAAAAAAGACTTTTTTTAAATACAAAGGCATTAACTGGGAATTTTGTATTCTTTACTCCCATACTAAAGCTATTTCATTAGAGTTCAGTATATATTTAGGTGAAGAAAGCATTGAACTGTACATCATGTGTGTATTTGTGTGTGTGTAGGTGTGCATGTGTATGTATGTGTGTGGTGTGTGTAAGTGTGTATGTATGTGCACAGTGCCATGTGAATGTGTGTGGTATGTGTATGTCATGTGTGTATGTATGTGGTGTCTGTATGTGTGCATGTGTGGGTGGTGTGTGTATGTGTGGCATATGTATATGTATGTGTCTTAGTTCATTTCCTGTTGCTATAACCAAACACCACAGACTGGGGTAATTCATAAGAATACAATTTTAGTTAGCTCATGGTTCTAGAGGCCAGGAAGTCCAAGTGCATGGCACCAGCATCCAACAAAGGCTTTTTTGTTGCATCATGACAGGGTAGGAGGCATCAGATGGAGAGACAGAGCAATTATGCCAGTTCAAGTCTCTCTTCTTCTTGTAAAGCCACTGGTCCCATCATGGTGGAACTATCTAATCCTTATTACCTCCCAAAGACCCCTCCTCCAAATGTCAACAATATATGAATTTGGGGACTAAGTTTCTAGCACACTGGGTATTTCTGAAATCTGGATGGGGGGCACACTGAAACCATAGCAGCTTGTATGTGCATATATTTGTATGCTTGTGTCTTGCACCCCTGAGATGCAAGTCCAAGTGATCCCAGCCCTACCTCAACATGGAGTCCACAGCTTTCTCTCTGCCTCCCTTTCCTGTCTTCCCCATAATCTTTGCTAGCCATCCTGTTGGTCAAGCTGATGCTTCACAAGGCTGGCACTCCTCACTTGGAGCATTTTTTTTTTTTTTGAGACGGAGCCTCGAGCTATCCCCCTGGGTAGAGTGCCATGGCATCACAGCTCATAGCAACCTCCAACTCCTGGGCTCAAGCGAGTCTCCTGCCTCCGCCTCCCAAGTAGCTGGGACCACAGGTGCC
>CAUYQV010197383.1:0-52213 GCA_963574575.1 Galagoides demidoff | reverse complement strand
TTATAAAATTACTGGATATCCTAGAGGAGCAAGTTCCAGGCTGTGCCTTCAAAATGATTCTTAGAACAGCACTTCAGAAACAGATCAGCAATGGTAACTTAGCCTTCACTAGAACCAGGAAATTGCTCTACCAACTTTTGGTTCCAGGACCACAGTATCTAAGGATGCATGCAAGGATCAGGAAACCACTGCTTGGATTTCTGACTCACACTGCACTGGTGCCTCTCATTCTGCCACCTGTTACGCCATTGGAAGATGTCTTAAATACAAGACTAGGTTTCCATTCAGACTGTTGAAATCTAAGATATGTTTGTAAGAGAGTATAATAAATCTTATTTAAAGTCTCAATAAAGGAAGGAGCTTAAGAATGAATGCTGCAAAGAAGTCAAGCCTAAACATGTAAAGCATTATTCTGTTATATGTCTCTTTTTTGTTATTTTTATTGAGAAGCTTGTTTTAACTTATTGCTCTTCTTTTTTTTAGATTAAAAATTAAATCGATCTCTGGTTTCACTGAATATCTTCTCTTCTGTGTGGTGTGCTGCAGCTTCCTTGTATCAGGGATTAATTTTTATTCTCTCTACTTAAGACTTGTTACAATTTCTGAATATAAGAATTTATGCCCTTCAATAATTCTTAACAAATGTTATTAAGATTAAATATTTTTAATCGTAAAAATATTAATTTTAAATATATTTACATATTATAAAATTACATATTTATGAATATGTAATTATATTTATAATTTTTATTTATATTTGCATGTGGTACCTTCAGCCATTCAGTTTTCTCCTTCTGAAATGTCTGCCAAATAATAGTATATGTAGATGAAACTTCCTTATGTCGATAATATTTTTGTATAATTTGTCTTAGGAATGTATATATCATCCCTATAACTAATAATATCAGCAGTATCTAGTTTGTTTTGCCATTCGTCCACTGATTTATTTTATTTCATTGTGTACACTATCTATAACTCAAAGTTCCACTTTGGCCTTATGCAAAACAGGAGTTTTCTATAACATCATATTATTGTCTCTTAAAATGAAGAATGCATCTATCTTATGTAAACACGTAAGAACTCTCTACTGGTTCTGTTATCTGAAATTCTTTAAGAGAGTAAAGTAGTTTAAATGGTGGGCAGATGCCAAAAAAAGACATGTTCACATCCTAATTTCTGGAAGCTACTGATACTATTTTATTGGAAAAAGTCTTTGCAGATACACTCAAGTTAAGGAGCTTGAGGCGAGAAGATTTTCCTGGATTATCCGGGTGGGTTCTAATGCCAATGGCTAGTGTCCTTACATGAGACACACAGAAGAGGGACAAGAGAGGAGGAGATGAGGAAGGCAGAGTGGAGAGATGTGGCCTAAAGCCAATGGGAGCTCACAGCTTTTCAAGCTGAAAAAGGCAAGGGACAGAATCTACTCTAGAGCTTCTGGAAGGAGAACAGTCCTGCCTACCATGTCAGACTTCTGGACTCCAGAACTGTGAGAGAACAAATTTCTATTGTTTTAAACCACTGATTTCATGGTGATTGTTTTACAGCAAGCCTTGGGAATTAACGCAGGCTGTAGTGCCATTTTTGGTTGTTTCTGCCTCTACTTGCTCATGGTTGAATGGTTTCTCCTGTACGTTGTACTCTCGAATTTTAAGCTCTTGTTTGGTATGACTTTTATGTAGCATGATTTGAAAATATGTTTCTTTTTAAAGAATATACATTTAACTATTCCAGAATCCTGGGAGTGCCACTAGCTTGGATCAATTTGTTAACTTAATTTTTTATTATACCTTGAAGGTGCCTGATGAATCCAAATAGTGAAAATGTGAACCCCAGACTGTGGGTCAGTGGGGCCCTTGATCATGAATTTACAGAGAAGCATTTCTTTCCTGTCCTGGCCATTCCTCCTGCATTAGTTAACTTTGTTTTAATTCACTCTTTCACTAAGGTAGAGCTGCTTTCTCTCTTTCTCTCTCTTTTTAAGGACTGTAGGCCACATCTTTACCATCTACATTGCCCTAAAACCTACTTTTATCATTTATAGAGACTGGGGTCTTTCCACCTCTACCCTAGATCTGCTCTGCTTCTGCCTGAGAGCTTAATACTCTAGTTTTAGCTCAAGTGTTTCGTTCCCTCTTTGTTTTTGAGCTCTGGTAATTTTTTACTCTTACACAAGAGCAATTATAGTTTTTAAAGGACTTAAAAATATTTAAACCAGCATTTCTAAGTACCTTGTGGCATGAAATGTAACAGCTAAGATACAGGTTTGTCTTAACTTTGTAATAGAAACCCAAATATGGTGCATTCCAAATATTATTTCATTAAATGAGTTCATAACAGAGGCCCAATTATAAAATTGAAATTTCCTTGTTTTAATTTCGCACTACAGTTATACAAGATGTGACTATTAAGGAAAAATGGCTGAAGGGCTTATGCGATTTCTTTATATTAATGTGTACAATGAGGTGTGAATCTATAATTATTTCAGAATAAAATTTTAAAGAATAAAAATAAATAAAAAATAATATTGACTGAAGTACAAGAGTTCATTCCTTTTCCATGTAAGAAAAGTTAAGTCTAGATGAAGGTGGCTTCAGTTTTATCCTTATTCAGGACTTGAGCTGTTTTTAACTTTCTGCTCTATAATTTCTATAATATAGCCCTTGGCCTCAAGTTCCAAATTGTATTTCAGTTAATGTATTCATTTTCCTAAAGCAGACTGGAGGTAGGGAGGATTAAAAGCATGACTTTCCTTTCAAAGACACATCCCCAAAGTTGCATATATTATTCTCTCTTACTTTATATATTAGTTATATGCCTGTACTTCCTGGAAGCTGCCTGAGAATTGTAGCCTATATTTGAGCAGCCAGTTTCTGCCATGAAATTTTCCAGGTTATGTTGCCTATATATTTCCTAATACAAAAAAATCTCTGCCAGTATCTTTCTGTTACAAGAAATTACATAGAGAGAATGCTATCAGGCTATAGATCTGTGTTTGTTTCAAAACAATAGCTAGAGTTCTAACACATCCATCAAGATTCTGAAATACTACATATAAAAATACAATTTTATATCTGGGAGGTTTTTAGGCTACGTAAAACTGCCATCTACAGAATTATTACATCCTTTGTAATTTATTAAATATAATTTATGGAAACAAGATATCAAAGCTAAATACTTGTTAGTGAAATTAAGGAAGAGGTGAGGAGACGTGCAAACTCCCCCGATGAACCTTTCTCCTCTCTTCTTGGTGTGCAGAGTTTATGACAAAGACTAGTTGATCAATCAGACGATCGTTTCACAGATGTGCAGAATCTGACTCTCTACTTTCAAGGAAAATACTCACTTACGCATCCTGGCCTTTTCTTTACTGGCACAATTTGCATCTCAGTTTCATGAGAGCTGACGGTATTGCTAAAATCTCTCTGCCCCTACCTGACAGTCTCCCACCCATTCCTGCCTCATATATTGCCTAATGTATTTTATTAATATTATGCTTCTGTTTTAGGAGGGACGGTACCCACTCTTCATTTATCTCTCAGTCTCTCTCTCTTCTCTATCATGTGAACACACATAGCTAATGAGCACTGGTTCATTATTTACCCTTATAATGAAATTATAGTAGCCACTCATTTGTCAAGGTAGGAGAGATATAGATAGATTAAAATAAAGTACATTTTTTTTTCAGTACCACGCTTTCCTATTTGGTTGATGATTATCTACTCTGTGTCATACACTACCTTGTTGAAGCATTAAGTGGTTTGTAATAAGGTGTTTTAATTTAAATTTCTATTAAGATGGGATATTCAATTTTCACCAAAGTTCTTGTGAACAATTTACTTGAAGTGCTCAACATTCTAGATATTACATACAACACACATCTACATGCCTTTTCAAGCAATATCACACTGAGACAGTTGGAAAACCTTACTGAAAAGTTATTATATAAGATCTGGACTGTTATTACAGTAAACATATTTATAGTTTTCTGACCTAGAATGATACTAATACGAACTGAAAAATTTTATGCCACTTAAACTTAGTCTGAACTAGAAAGGTCTAGGGGTATAGAATAATTTGAAGAATACAGAATGCATACCTAATATGTGATCCAGGAAAAAAAAAATGTGTTTCCTTTAAAATAAGAACTTTGTATTTTGTTACTAATATGTTTATAGTTACTTATAACTAATTTGAACCGTTTTGATGCATTTTGACAAACAGTGGAGCACCAGTCTCCTGTAAGTCTTTCATAACAGAACTCTGACTGAGTTGTTTCTGTGATTTTTAATATTTCCATGATTCCAGGGTTAAGTGCAGCATTAATCACTCAACAGGGGGTTGTCATTTATAATGGCAGACACATCCTCCTTCATTTTATATACGCTAACTTTTTTGCTTTATTTATGCAGTTCACAGGTAAATCATAGTTTTTTCTTTTACATAAATAAAAACGTAACTTAATGAAACACAACAGGTATTAATGTACTCTCAATATTAATATGATATATTATCTGAGTTGAGAAAATTTTAATAATAATTTCAATTTGTTGAATTCCCCCATTTTGTAGATCTTTCTTTATGATTTTACGTTAAAGGGGAAACCTAAGAAATGGGAAGCCATTTCAAAGAGTGACTTAATGTATTCTTTTAATTTTATTTCAGGTTAATATGAAGGTACAGAGGATTAGGTTCTGTTTGCGTTTGTTAGGTGAGTCTAAGTTATAGCTGTACTCCTCACCCAGGAGATGTGCCGTATACCGTTACATTGTTTTCTGTTGGGTTAGGTGAGTTAGGTGAGACGCACCAATCACCCTCCTTCTTCCCCTCCCCCTTCCGTCCTGCTCCCCCACAGCTCTAATTGAATTGAGTTTTTCTCAGTTGTGTTAGGTGAGAGCACACCTTAACGTGTGCTTTAAATTTCTGAAATTTGGTTTAGGAAGATAGAGGAAAATATGGAAGGAAAAATAATATATTGATGAGTTAAAGAAAAAACTTAAAAATTCTTCTGTTTTGAGATTTCAGAGGAATTACTCGACATTTAGCTGGTATTTAGTTAATGCCTACTTTCTTAAAACTTGTGGATAAATCAAACATAAGGAAGACAAGAATCCTTTCTTTGTGAAAGAGGAGGTAGAGAAGTAGCTTACTATCAAATAGGAAACAACTGGAGTCTTTATCAGAGGCATAAGTGAAATTCCGTGCTCATGAAAAGGTTCAAGCATTATTTTTCAAAACAGAGACGACTTCAGAGAAAATGGAACATTTGGGATAGAGTTCGAAGGATGAACAAAACCTAATGTAGTTGTACAATTAAGAAGGAAATTTCTGCAATACACTTTTAATAAAATATTAAATCAGTGTTTAAATAATGACCAGAGAGTTTTGACAAAATCTTTAGAAAAAGAGGCCTGCATGCATGCTCCAGGAAATCATAACAATCAAAATCCTAAAAGCTTCAAAATGCTATACTGTGTACATAACATTGTTTTTTAGAAATCAAGGTTTGTTTTATAAAGAAAGAAACCTTCTCTCACCAGGGGAGCTTAGCAATCCATGTTATCATTCACTATGGCAACTGAAAAGGAAACAATCCTTGACAGCAAAATTGGGCGTCCTGGGGATAGTGAAGAGGTAGTAAGTGTATTTTATTTCCCTGTTGGAGGGGGTCTTTCCTAGGAGCTAATTTAGTTATTGTTCCCTTTCAGATGAACTTGTTACATATGTTTTTAAAAATTGGCCTGTGTCACAGTGGTGGGAAGCCTGTAGCCTGGGGGCCACTTACCACCTCGGGAACCTTGAGTGTGGCCTTTTGACTGAATCCAATGTTACAGAACAAATTCTCTCATTAAAAGTGGTGCAGAAGTGAAAGATGAAGCTTTTCTTTCCTCTTTTGGTCCTGATAAAAGAACAATCTTGAAAGCAGAAGACAGCAGGTTTCTATAATTTCTCAAAAGACACTGATTAGTTGCTTAATCTCCACCTTAACCATGACTTCAATTCAAGGAAACATCATCCCATTATCTCAAACATGGCTACAGGCCTTCTGACTAGTGCACGGGAGGGAGTAGCATGCACATACCTCTCTCTTCATTAGCTAGCTAAAAAAAAAAAAAAATTATTTGAAGGCCTACTCAGAAATGAATATGTTTTGCAGTGGTCAGTATTCTGTTTTAAAGGATACTATACTGGCCAGGGGTGGTAGCTCATGCCTGTAGTCCTACCACTCTGGGAAGCCCAGGAAAGGGGATCCCTTGAGCTCAGGAGTTCTAGACCAGCCTAACCAAAGCAATTCCCAGTTTTTATTAAAAATAGAAAAATTAGCTGGGCATTGTTACAGGTACCAGTAGTCTCAGCTACCCGGGAGCCTGAGGCAGGAGGATCACTTGAGCCCAGGAATTTGAGGTTGCTATAAATGAGGCTGATGCCACTGCACTCTGTCCTGGGGCAAAAGAGTGAGACTTTATCTCAAGAAAAAACAAAAGATGCTATATTAAATATACTCTACACATTTGATGTTTTAAAGCGACTAAACATACATTTTTAAGTAGCACTATTGGAGAAGGGAAAAATACTCAAATGCATTTGAGAACTGACCACCTTTATTGTTTTTTTATTTTATTTATTTATTTATTCATTTGAGACTGAGTCTATGAATATGAGTCTGACTATGTCTCCCTCCCTAGAGTGTTGTGGTGCCACAGCTCACAGCAACCTCAAACTCTTGGGCTTAAGCGATTCTCTTCTCTCAGCCTCCCAACTAGCTGGAACTACAAGTGCCTGCCACAATACCTGGCTGGTTTTTTGTTGCATTTGTCATTGTTGCTTAGCAGGCCCAGGCCGGGTGGAACCTGCCAGCGTGAGTGTATGTGGCCAGCACCCTACCCACTAAGCTATAGGTGCTGTCCACCTTTTGTTTTCTTAGGTAGTTTACCCATGTGACTAAAAAGTTATTTGATCATTTTAAGTCTCACTGCTTTGGTGCTATGACCTCTACTAAATAGTCTCAATTCATTTTCTTTAGGCTACTACATATTATGTGTATATTTCTATCAGTTATAATAATAAGAATTATTTCATCCAGGTAAATTCTAGGCATGATGTTTCTAATCTATGACAATGAAGTTCCATACTTACCTTTAAGAACTAGCCAGTTCCTTTATAAAATAGTTTTGGCTCATATCTTAAGAAAAACAATTCACAAGCTCAGTTGCATTTTAGATTTTACAATATAATTTCACATGTTTTGTTCATAATTACAGTAATATTAAAACTTTGAAAAATATTAGTGAAATTATAATAAGTGTTAGAACTTAGGAAATAATATGATTAGGCATAAATGGTAAATAGGAATGATATATATGACATTCTCAAATGGTATCCTGAAAATTTTATATATGATTTATATAAATATGTATGTGTATAGGAGAATGATAAAACATTGTGGCAAAATTAAAAACTGGCGAATCTGTGTAAAAAAGTATGTGCGAGTTATTTTACTATTCTGTTTCTTCTCTGCGTGTTTTCAATTATTTTAAAATAAAATTAACAAAGAAGGCAGAAGATCAAAAAAGTAGATGGGGTTCAGTCTCCCATTTAGAGATGAATAAACCGAGGAACAGGTCAGAAAAGTGATGCACTTAACGGTAGAAAGAGCATCAGTGATAGAAGCAGGAATGAAATATAGGTGTTCTGATTTAGAGTTAAGAGCTCTTGCACTGATTTAAGGTTTTTATACCCCAAAATTCTAGAGAAGGTGCAATTATTCCCACCTATAGAAAATAAATCCAGGGAGAGATAGGTATAGCAGCCTGTATAGCCTATGGCTAGGAGGAGTGAGAGTTATAGGAAATACCTGTAATGGAACATCTTGGTGAAAAGGGCATGGAGAGAGATTTGGTTCTAACTACCATGAGAGAGCTCGCCAGATGAGAGCAGTGGTGAATTGGCAGGATCTACACCTGTGGTGCTGAGAGGCACGAGATCAGCCTTATATTAGGCTGGAGGGGCAGGCAGTCAAAAAGCTTGCACATTCTATCACGGACACGCTTATTCTGTCTCCTCTTCGGCCTACAGAACGCCAGCACAGCATCTCTCTGCTGAAGATTACCAAGCTCTGCCAAAAACTAAGATCTATCTGTTCTAAGAAGACTGCTTCTCTCTCTCTCTCTCTCTCCAGCTAAAGTAGATAGCCCTCAAGCACCTAAGAGAAACTGTTCCTGAGCAAGGTAGCTTAGTGGTCCGCATCCAGAACCTACCTAAGCTGGGCCGGTAGACCTGGCCAGTCTCGGGCTCTGACAAGTGGTGTCAGAAGCAGATCCTGATAGATAGGTCATATAATTAGTGGTCGTGCAGGAATTTTCCCTTAATATTTTCATTCAAACTCAGTATTTTTTCCATTATGTAATGAATCAGGGTGTATATATATGAGATTTCATGCTGCTGCTTAAAATCAGGATAAAATACACAGTTAAAGAAAATGTGGATTTTTTTCTTTGTTTTGGTCAAAAATACCCTGATATATACAGACATAACAGAACACAGTACATTATCATAACTTTCCCTGAGGCTAACCAGCAATAGAAGTAAGGTCAAATTATGTGTGTTTTGTATTGTTCATGGTATGAATAAAAATTCACTGCTTATTGACGTTGAAGGAAAGCAACAAAGATTAAAACTGAAGCTACCTAATTACAAATCCTAATTTTTAATTCATTTGAATTAATTCCACTCCAATATTTAATTTGTTTTGACTTATGTGAGTCACAGGGAATACTCAAAGAGCTGTAATAAAAACTTTGCATTATGGAAAGGATGTTCTCATTGCCCTGAGTCTAAGGAGAACAATCTCTATTGTTTTAACTTCATGTTGGAAGAGTCATCATCATTCCAGAATGAAATTCCACTAGATCCATTTTGCATTTCTCTGCTTAGCTTAAGTTTCTCCATCATTGCATTTTCAAATCATTCTGTTCACTCTGAATTTTAACCAGAGTCAAGTAATACCTATTTATTATCTCTAAGAACATTTATATTTGAATTTCTTATCTAGTGTATAAAAGATGCTCAACAAATGTTTATGAAATTACAAACATTATAATTGTGCATTATATATATATATATATATACACACACACAAACATATATATCTACACACACACACATACATCCAGGAACAGGCACCTTTGGGAATTGTGGCAATATTGTGGCAATCCTACCAGAAGTTCATTGAAATAATCAACATTTTGTTTTAAAGAGAAAATTTTACGTTAGTGCTGGTAACCAGGCAAAATATATGGAATTCTTCAAAGTATAGTTTCAACCAATTAAAAAAAGGTATATAGACCTCACTGACAAAAGCTTTCAGATAGATTTTCAGAAAGTAGACAAATCTCAGTCAAAAACCCACTATTGGTCCCTAATTTTGAGTGGTAAAAACAGAAAACATGTATGTATATTTTGCCTTTACCAAAATGGTTTAAAAGATTGGATGAAGATGATTATATTAGCAAGGAGGGAATAGGAGTTCATAGAGGTGAAACCGTTAAAGTACGTTAAACAATATAAAACTATTTCTCTTTAAAATAATGGGTCTAGAAGGAAGAATTCCAGGAATTGGCATGAAGACTCCGTGGTATCAACAAGGATCAAGTTCAATTTCTGCTCTGACATCCGAAATGTGCAAGATCCTGTCCTGGTGCATCGATGGCTTCCGGAGACTCAGTCACCTGTTTGCACTTGAACCAACAAAAAGAGGAAGCCCAGAAAAGGACAAGATTGAATCTCTACCCTAGGGTTAGGGGATTTGTCAATTAGCAAAATTCCTTGAGCTTTCTTTGTGGCACAGTGGAGAAAAAAACAAGCAAAGAAGTAAAACATTTCTTCCAGTCCCCTGTGTCTGCAACAAAGTTGGCTGATGTGCTGTGATGTTTGAAACCAACATGGCTGACTGGAGTCCAGGCATAATAGACTTGCCTACTTGATGAATGACCTCTTGACCTCAGACTACTGAATACTCACCCTCAGATTGGATAAAGACACCATTTTTGTTTATTTTTATTGTTTTTTATTTTTAGATTAACATCAAGGTATAAACTATTAGGTTACATTGTGTGCATTTGTAGGTTAAAATTTAAGCTGTAGGTGAGTCCTTTATCCAGAAGGTGAATCATGTAACCCTACACTGTGCCCATTAGGTGGAAGCTTACCAAAACCTCTCCCCTCTTCTTTCATCCCCCTTTCTTGAATTTAATTATTTTTTTCTCTCTTATGGGCCTATAGTTGTTTAACTATTAGTTTCAAATTAGTATTGAGTACATGGGATGCTTGTTTTTCCATTCTTGAGATACTTTACCAAGGAGAATGTTCCTCAGCTCTATCCAGGTGAATACAAATGATATAAAGTCTCCATCTTTGTTTATGGTTGAATAGTATAGCAGTTCAATTCACAATCACAAAGATGTGGAAACAACTCAACTGCCCATGAACCCATGAATGGATTAATAATCTGTGGTGTGTGTATACGAAGGCCACTGTTTTTTAAAAATCTAACCCAAGAAGCAGCACGTAGGGGCCCTGCAGGGCATGGCCAAGGAATGTTCCATAGCTCCTTCAGTTACTGCCCAGCCTCTAAACCCTACCCCCACGTACTCTCCCTTAAAACATTGACTATAAAGCTGATTGGGAAAGACAGATTTGAGTCTTTTGGCTGCCTGACAATAAACTTTTCTCACTGCAAAAGCCTGTCGCTTCAGTGTTTGGCTTTCCTTTGCACTCTGGCAAACAAGTCTGGTTTGGTTGAGTTACAAGGTGACCTCACAGTCAGTTCCTTTTAACTCAGCATCCTGAAAACATCCTGAAAACATCATTTTCTCATGTATTCCACTGGCCAGGACTCAGTCATTGGCCACACCCAACTTTAAGAGAGGCTAAAACATGGTGTCACAAGATACTTAACCCTGTTAAAATGCAGGTATAGTTACTAAAAAGAAATTTCTTTCTTTCTTTCTTTTCTTAAGACACATCCATGAGACTGGTCTGCCTCACACCAATTAGCTAGTTTTTATTGTTGCAGAAGCTAGAAAAATAGGACTACCACCTAAACTTCTAATGTGCCTTAATACCAGAATTGTGCATATAATTTAGATTTACTAGTATGATTTATTTACATAAGACTCTAGTTCAAGATTTAATTGTCTAGAAGAGACACAGGATTAAGGCCCCTGTTTTGAGTTTGAAACTAATCTGAGATGATATGTTTCTGTACTTGAGTATTCTACAGCCTGCACACAATCAGTGCTTAATTAATTCTAGCCATTAATTCTATTAATGTTAAAACTCTATGAAAAGTACAAAACCCACTTTTTTCAAAGAATTGAGAAAACTATTGCAAGAGTCAAATATTTTAACTGTTATTACTTACATGCATATTTTAATTTAGGAAAAGGCCAAAGTATCATTACAAAACATTCACTTTTCAATCTAATTTTGAGGATGGGTCTTTAGCCTCCTAAATTTGGCTCCTGAAGTTGACCTCTTAAGGTGAGAGCAGAATTTGAAGATGCTAAGGCCTCAAGTCAAGGAATCCTGAGAGTTCTGCCAAATAGTAGCCTTTGGACCAAAAGTCAGAATGCTGCAAAACTCCTGAAAGACCCTATTCCCTGTACTTAGAGTACTTTCATCATAAAAATTTACATGGGTCATTCCGTCATCTTCAAATCCTTACTCAAATATCACTTTAGTAACATGTACCCTAACCATGATAGGTAAAATTGTAGCCTCCACTCCAGTTAGGTTTTCCCCTTTATGTTTTGTTTCCCAAGCACTTAGCACCTCTTTACCCTTGAAATTATTTAATTATTTAATACATTTTTCATCTTTTCCCCTTTACTAGTATTAAACATCTATCAGAGCAAGGGAATTTATCTTTTTTTTAAAAAAAAAATCCATATATTGCCAGTTTCTGGCATATTGTAAGTGCTTAGGAAATATCTGTTTAATGAAAGAAGAATGAATGAGGTGTCTGGCCAATACTAAACTTTTTAAAGCAAAAAAGAAGACAAGAACAGAAGTTTACACGTTAAGGAGAGGAGGTATAAATGCCTGCAGTAAGCAGAGGTCGTCGTACCCCCAGAACAGCATAATACCATTTGTTAACCTGCTTATTGTGGTGAAATAAACTTCCAGTTAGATCATTCAACTTGACTACTCCATTTCTTTTCACATTTTTGAAATAAAATCATTAATTTAATTTACTCTGATTGTAGAAGAACATGTAACGGTTATTTTTCAAAGTAGGCTGAACATAAAAGTAGCAAAGTTACTGAGAGAAAAGACAATTGTAATTTGAATTGACAGTAATTAAAATGGAGCGACCTCTCAGCTTAGAGAAGGACATTTTGAAAATGATGATCAATAGACATTTCCTTGCCACTCCAGAGTTGCTGCTTGTATAACTGTACCCATTACAATGAAGTACAAGGAGGTGGATTGATTTGACTCATTCTATTTAGGAGTTCCACATACAAAATAGAGACAATGGTTTCCAATGCCTATTGAAATGTCCTGCTGTGAGGATCTAATTGCACTCATTTATTACTACTTCCGGCCACCATTTTGCCTGCAAAAAGAAGTTTAAGATGATGCCAGAGCAAAGGGCTGTGATCATTGCTTGAATTTTATCTGATAGATACAACAGACAGGTAATCTGTCCTGGACACAGTATTTGCATAATACCTGCTATTATATTATTTTCTTGAATAATCTGGAAGGCTCTATTTTGAGAACCTGACACAATGTTTACCGCAGGATTGCTGAAAGAAAAACTTTATGGACAAATAGGGTAATTAAGCCTTTAGACTGATGGGAAAAATAAAAGTTGCCAAATTCATTTAGTCCTTTGTTGTCTTTTTCTATTTTTTCTCTAAACTCCTGAGAATACATCAACACACGCCTTTGTAAATGTACATTTGATAATACATAATATTCAACACTGGTGTGTATTTCATACCAGCAATGTTCTTCTGAAGAACGAATATTTCTTAACTATTACACAAAATAAGAATCTACGATTTAACTTTTTGGGCAAACAGATAATTTTGGAAAATTGTAAATTATATTATTTTAAAATCATATTAAAAACTTAAAAGTACATTGGTGGCTAAAGATGAACAAAGCTACATGACCATTTGTAATTTCTAATTCCTGTAATAATTTCACAGGAAAGAGGGCTTGTTTTTAATCAGATGTCTAAAATTAAACATTAAAAACTGTATATTTTTAATTTAGGTATTTAGGCATATTTTAATATATTGTGGTTATTAATTATGATGAACTTCTGAAAAGCATATTAATCAAAATGTTTCCCATTACCAGAAAGTACAGAGGATTACCTCTCTGAACACGAGATGTTTTTTTCTTCCAAAATATTTATGTAAAATGCAAAAGCTTTTTTACTAATGCAAAGATACAACGTAAGGAATAATTTTACTATTTGTCTCTAAGTGCTTTACTATTAGGAAACGATTGAACTCTTTGTTTTTGTCTAGAAAATCAACATTTAAACATACATATAAATCTATTTGCAAATTCTTTTAGCCAACAACTAAAATGCATTAAGAATCAGACTTAATGTAGAATTTAAAAAAAAATTTTCATGGTACAATTTGCCAGTTGACAATAATTTTCACTGTTATAATAATAGGCAACTTCACAATTTCAATAACTGTAGTTGATATACTATGCTTAATTTGCCTCTAATAAAATTTTAAATTATGTTTTATATTAATGTTGAGTTTTTGAAAAAATGTTTTAAAAACCCCTTTTATACTATTAGGGAGATCATAATTGAATCGGATAAAATTTAAAGCATAGCTCCTTTAAATACCAAAATATGCAAAGAAGATTCCTTGTTTTATTCCATATTTTAGATAATACTCAAGTAATGCTGATAAAAAGGTAATAGTTCTCTAATGTAAAATAGCATTGTTTATCATTTGAATAGCTCAGTTTAATTTTTATAATTCTTCCTTATATCAGAAACATTGCTTTTGTTTCATGTTTATTTTTATTTGTTTCATCATTGCCTTTGTTATGGTAATAAATAGGTGAAGATTTATCTAGAAGGATGAAAGTTGATGAAAGTTGGTCAAAATATGGAAATTGATTTTAAGAAAAGTTAATGAATTTTCTAAGAAGAGACTGACTATTATAATATTTAAATACTGAACATAAAATAGATTTTATAATAAAGTTGATGATACCCATCCTGAACTCCAAAGTTTGATTTTAAAATATTACTTAAAATAAAACCTATGAATTTTGATTAGGAAAAGGAGTCATCGAATTTCTCAACTTCCATGAAGTATTTAACACACTGAGACTTTCTTGCTATTAAAGCCACTTTGAAATAATAAACACTAAATACCTGTTTGATTTGCCAAAGACATGCAAAATGGGTCTTAATGTTTGATTTTCTTTTCCAGATCTAGTATATAATCTATATAATTAATATGTTTTTCTGGTAATTAAGCATTTAGATTGATGCATAAAATAAGCTTTGCCAAATCCATTTGAGCACATTATGACTTCCTCCTCTGGGCTTCTGGGAATAAAACAACACATGAATTTGTAAAGTATATTTAATAACTAAAAGCATTTAACCTAACTTTCCATGTCCAAATTAAGACAAATTATTTATAGGCCAAATTATTTACATCCATTCAGATCTGCCTTCAATCTGCCTCCTCTGCCAGTTGTTGTTCAAAATCTTCATTGTATCTTTCTATTTATAAAGCCTAGCAAAGAAACACGGAAATTGGCATATTATGGAACTTGGTTAAACATTCTCATCTTTATTTGGTCAGCACGAAGCTCATAAGATTTTTCCTATGAAGTGGACCTGTTGTCTAAAGCTTGGAACACATAATTTTTCTTCCCCATAATTGTCCACGTATTTAGTGGATATGGTGGTTCTTCAGTCTAAGTTATAATGTCTCCTGTAGACACTGGGAACACTAATTTTGTCTCATAAAGACAGGTTAAGCTAATCAAGCAGTGTCTTATTATGTGTTTGTCTATAAACACATCACATTGCCTCTTTGTAACCTTTGCCAGGAAAATAAAGAGAAAATAAATAATATCTCCCACCTTCTCTCCTCAAGAGTATTCTAAAAGTTAATAAGCATGCGAAATTTCCAGAGAACGATGCAGTGCTTAAAGCTCTGTGGAAACAAACACTTGTATATAAATGCAGTACATCATTTTTATAAGATTTCCTAGCAGCCTAACGAAATGAACGCAATGCACTGGACCAACACATTTCTTACTTGGGCTGTATCCAACTTACCAAGCACAATTAGGATGTGAAATTTTGTTGTTACCATACAGCAGAACAGCTTGAAACGCTGTATAATCTTAGGCCCATTTTGGAAAATACTAGATTCCTTCATTTTAATATGATCCCACAGGGATTTTTTTTTTTCTTAAAGATAATTTCTTATTCTGTCCCCTGGGCTGGAGTGCAGTGAAGCGATCATACCTGACTGCAGACTCAGCCCTTAACTCCTGGGCTTGAACTATCCTCTCACCTCATCCTCCCAAGTAGCTAGGACTACAGGTACATGCCACCACATCTGTCTAATTTTCTTAATTTTTTTTTTAAATTTCAGACAAATCATTAGGTTACACTGTTTGCATTGTCTGAGCTATGGTCCCCGTTATAGTTGTGTCTATTTTCCTAAGGTTTTGTTGAGACGATATTGTGCTATGTTACCCAGGCTTGTCTCAAACTCCTGGCCCCACGGGATCCTCCCAGCTCAGTCTTCCTAAGTGTCACAGTTTCAGAAATGTGAGCCACCCCTCCTAGCCCCTCCAGAGGGATGCTTTCAGTGTAAGGTTCCAATGTGTAATTTAGGACTCAAACAGAAAATGTGCATCTCTGTTTAGATTTTATTTTGGCCATGGCTATTCTTTAAAAAATTGAAGTTTATTTTTTTGCCGTGTTTAATACACATTCTACCAATGACTGAATCTAAGTTGTATAAATTTTCTCTTTCTAAACATGTTACCTTCTCTGCAATCTTATTTTTCTCCTCCTTTCTAATTTCAAACTTGTGAGAGACTAGCTTAACCTTTCACTTTTTTCTCTGCCCACTCAGTTTAAAAAGGGATATGCTTTTGTTTTTGCCTTATTTAATTTATCGATTCTTTTTTTCTTCCTCAAAGTTCACCAAGAACATTAGGGATAAATCCAGAATTCTCTTACTGTGGATTTGTTCGTTTATTTTACTGTCCTCACTTGCCTTCTGCTGTCTTGGATGCATTTTATAGTACTGATTCCAATGTGCTTCTTGATATGTTCTCCTTTATCTTATACTATACTTTTTTTTTTAACTTAATCATTCTCTGCCCCTCATATTTTCTTTCATGTCTGTTGACATTTTGAGCACCCCTGTTACAGAAGACTTAAAATTATACCTGTTCAAATTAGGGCTAAAAGGATTTACAGACATATCTTTATATCCATGAGGATTAGCCTTAAATATTTGTTTAAACCAGTTCTCTGTTCAAAAACTTCTTTGAACTTCATTATCTCTTCTTATTTATAAAGTCTGAGTACCTGGTACATAGTAGGCATTCTGTAAATCTGTATTAGCTGTTCCAAGTGCAGTGGTATTTAAAATCAATTGACCATACACGCACACACACAAATGTTTGTTAAACAGATAGACATTTGTCTGATACAGTGGTATATCAGCATTATAATAGTATATCAGTATACCAGTACTATAGTATTTCCATTTTTATGTGTTGCTTGTTCCATTTGGGATCTCAAACTTTATACCAGTATCATGATAGACCAGGAAACTGCATTCTAAATTGCTTTTGTGGATAGAAATTAAGCATTTTTCTTTTCTTCAATTAAGTTGGAACATGTCTTAGAGGTAAGATAACTGGCCACAGAGCCTTCTGAATTGATTACCGTTCCATAGGTGCCAACGCAAAGCACCTCTGCATTTGCTCCTGGCTCTCTGCTGTCCCCTAGTGCTTATGTATGATAATCCCCAATCCAGAATAGCATAAGAAAGTGAAGAGTCCTTAGGAAGCTCTAGAATGTTCTGTCCCACTGATTTGCATTGTCTTCGCTAAGTGGTAAGAAGAACTGATGTGGCCTATCATTAAAAGACTGAATCCAGATCATGTGCCCTTGGAACCCCATTAATGTTGCTGCCATAGCCATTCAAGGCCAGCTACTTATGCCATAATCTCCATATCACCCCTTGGTCTTTCAACAGATGTGCCCCTCTCTGTGTTTGTTGCCTGTGCTTTGGGATCATATACAAGAAATCCATGCCCAGAACAATATAATGGAGCTGTTCTCCTATGTTTTCTTCTAGCCATTGTAGTTTCAGTATTTCATTTATGTCTTTAATCCATTTTTAGTTGGTTTCTCTTCAGATCATATGAATCTTTCACTTTTTGCTAAATTCTTTAGGAATATTCATTCATGTAATCCCTCAAACAGTCCTATGAGGCAGATATTATATTAATTTCACGGATGAGATAATTGAAGCACAGAGAAGTTTAGAAATTTTTCTAAGATTATACAGCTACTAAATGGCAAAGCTGAATTTGAACCAAGGTTAACAATAAATTGACCTGGTAAATTTAAATGGTGATTCTCAAAGGTAACCAAATATCTACTAATATTTTCCTTCTTAGTTTTTTCTTATACCTGAATTATCCTTTTGACACATGTTTGGTTTAAGACGTTGAATGTAACTGTTGGTTACTCTTAGCTCCACTTAGTCATTTCTCAAATTTGTTCTGAAAAACTGCAGTCCCTGAAAATGTACAGCAAATTAAAATTTCCCTGGTTATACTGATGTGAGTGATGCTAATATACACCCACTCTTAGAAATTCGCAATGCAAAGATGTCACAATAATGAAAACCTTTGCATTGTGTGTAGTCCTGTGTTTTCTAAGATTGGATATGAAACTATTCAAAATACTTAGAATGCTGATGGATATTTGGCCAATGCCTCATAATGGTATAAACTTAGAACTTGGGGTTGAACAATATAGTGTCAATTTCTGGACATTTGGAAAAAAACAATGAAAAAAAGCAAACAAAGTCTCAGTTTTCTCATCTGTAAAATGGGAACCCAAGGAAGAGTTTACTTGTAAAGTATCTGGGTTCACAACATAACTCACTTACCTGGGAATTCTATGTCTCATGATGACTACTACAGAAATGTCCCCAGACTGGTCTCAGTAGTTTTAATTTTAACAATAAATTATTTTTAGTATTTCTAACACTTCCTCAACACTCATTCCAAAAGGCAAAATTTCCTCTGCTCTTCTAGAAACATTAACAAGTCCTGATGCCTCCTAAGCTTCAGAATTGGAAAAATCCATCTGGTGTGGGTGCTGATGATTATTTGAGAGTTGAAAATCCTGTGTACCATGCATAGCGTTTGGGCCTGAACTGTAATTGAACATAATTTCTTTGTAAGAAAGTGATGCCAAATATCAAAAGCTCCAATTTCATTTATTTTTAAATCCTTGTGCTTGCTTCTCAGAGGCATCAACCTTATTCTCCTCAGCACTCATTTTAGCTGTTGACATTTCTTGTTTAAATTCTAAGCTACCAGGTCACCTTGAGAACTGCTCACCAGCAGAGATTTTTTTTTCCCAAAGAAATCTATCCCACGGTGTAGCAAAATGCCACTATCCTCAAAGCTACATTCTTAAAACAAAACAAAACAAAGCAATCTTTTTGATTTCTACTCTTACTGTGAGACTGATGAACTTGATATCCAGACAACAGACTGTTTCTCATCTTCTTTTATCCTCTTTTTACTACATTGCACATGTCACCAGATTCTCTACGATGAAAGATAGTGAATTTTCAAGCAAACAGAGACTTTAGGCAAAATGAAAGTTTCTTGATTCATAATCTAGATTCTGAATCATAAATCAAGTGGATGCAGTAACCAAACTATGAGAAAATAATGGGATGTGGATGACACGGAAGGAAGGAAAACCAGAGCTTTATGCGTGTTTATGGTCTTTGATTTAGGAACACATGATAAGCACACCCTACTGTTCTTCTCATTCATTCTTTTTCTTTCTACTTTAATATTCTTCCTCTTATCCTCTTTACCAAGGTGAAGGTAGATAGGAGGAATTTTTCTGTGAATACTACACATAATAACAGGGTTCATCCCAATCCTTTGTCTTTCCTCTCTCATGCATTCCATATTCTTTGTGTCTAGCTCAAGTCCAAATAATTGCTGAGCGAAATGATATTCATAGGGAATGTTTTAAATGAGCGAACATTTCAAACTGGGTATTATGTGCGTCCTGGACAGAAGGCAGGGACTCTCTACCGTGGCACAATGCCAAGTCAACAATTTCACGCTGAGATGTGCAGAACAACAGGCAATTACTTTTATATTATAAACAAATATAATGTATAATGAAGTTACATGAAATTACAGTGGCATTTTAGGAGAAAATTTCTTGATGTTTCATACTTACAGAGACCTAGTAAAAGCTGATACCATGGATTATTAAGAGTTTAGATTCTATATCAGATTAATCTCACTCTACCACTTAAATGGCTATTTCACCTTAGGCAAATCTCTCCAAGTTTCAATTTTTTCCCCCTACATTCAAGATGCAAATGAAAATAACACCTATTTTATAAAAGTTGTGTCAGTATTAAATGAGTAAAGGCACAGAAACTTGCAGACAATATATTTATTACAATTACCCACTTTTCCTCTGACTTCTCTCCTTAACTAATTCTCCTACTATGACATTCATAGATTGATAGGTTAAAGAAACTCAGTTCATTGGTTGACTTATTCAAAAATATACATGTTAAGTCTATGGTTCAGTGACAATGTTAACCTTATATATTATTTTAAACCATATAATCATTTATTGCTTAGTACTGTATATAAATGTTTGAGGGAATATTTTAAAAAACTAAAATGAAACACATAACACTGTAATTAGTAAATATAATTTTTATGTGTGTTGTTAGACAAAACTGCAATTTGTTAATTTAACTTAATACTATCTTTTACATAAATTATATTTTTAACAATTGTATGCAATGCAGGTATTGTCTTTTATTTTAAATTTCCAGCTGTGATGTAATAAAAAAAGTCCATTTCCACACTTCAAGGTCCTAGGTGAAACAATTATAAGAAAACAAAACCTGGAACTTCGAGTTAGACTTTAGGCCTGACATCAAGTAACGCTCTGCTCACTGTTACAGTTACACAGTGATTAGTGAACTTACAAGTATTCTTTCAGTTTTCTCATATCCAAGATAGGAATCACCCACTCTGCTTCCCAGAATTATTTGAGGATTCAATGTGATATTACAGGCAAAATATGTGTGTCTATTAAGTAACTATTTACTGAATACATATACCATACAGATACTGAGCAAGATGCCAAGAAAAGTGATGTTACATAAATTATAATTCTAAAGAAGTATATTTGCAGAAATAAAATTTTGGCCCAAAGTCCTAACATTTGCAAGGAATCAAGGATAGAACATAAAATGGAAATCATAGAACTAAAAATCGTAATAACTGAATTGAAGTATTTAACTGATGGGTTTGATAACAAGTTAGATAATTAGATCAAGAACAAAGGACTCATGAACTTGAAGTTAGATCACTGGAAATCATCCAATCAAGGGAGCAAAAAGGAAAAGAAAAAAGAAAAATAGTGAAGATCGTTTATAGAACGTAAGGGACACAACCAAGTGAACCAATATATGCATTATAAAATTAACATACAGAGAAAAGAAAAAGATGATGCTGAAAGATTATTCAAAGATATAATGGTTAAAGTTTTCCCAAGTCTAGTGAAGGAAACATACATACATTTAGATGATCCCAAAGAGTCTCACACTGAGATATATTATAATCAAGCTGCCAAAGACAGTTTTGAAAGCAACAAGAAAAAAATCAACTTGCTACATGGAAAAGAAATCCTTATAAGTCTATTAGAGGATTTTCAACAGAAACCATGCAGGCTGGAAGAGAGTGGAATGATATAGTCAAAAGTACTAAAAACAAAACAAAACAATAAACAAAGACACATGTACAAAATACCCTCTAAACCAAGAATAGTATACCCAGCAAATCTGGTATTCAAAAGAGAGGAGTGAAAGATTTTCTTAGAATAATGGGAGCTGATGGGATTTATCATCACTAGAACTACTTGATAAGAAATGCCACAGGAAATATTTTAAATAAGATGAAAGGATATCAAGCAGTAACACCAGAGTATAAGAAGGTATGAAATTCATTAGTGTCTGATGTCTACACTGCAGAATTTTATCAAATACTTAAATAACTAATATAATTCTTGAAACTATTCCAGAAAATTGAAGAGGAATACTTCTAAAATACTTCTAAACCCATTTTATAAGGCCAGCATTACCTTGATTTCAAAACCATATGTAAGGATATAATAAAAAGAGAAAAATATAGGCCAATATCCCTGATAAACATAAATGCAACAATCTTCAACAAAATACTAGCAAACCAATTAAAATAGCACATTAAATAGATCATTCACCATGATCAAATGAAATTCATCTCAGTGGTATGAGGACATTGCAACATATACATGTGAACTGAAATAAAATCTTAAGGCTCCCCCTAAGTGGCTGACTGACTGGACACCCTCTTGACCAAGAAGATCCCTAAAGTTGAATCGTTGCCTTGAAAAAGGAGATCAGACATGCCTTATTATGCCTTCTCCCCTTCTTAGAGATGTCCCTTTGTGACTCACTATCAGGCTTAAGGCTATGCAAGACCTACCTACAGGTCTTTAATATACATAATAAGCCACTTGAGTCTTGAGTCTTTCTGGTAGGGTAATTTGTCTCTAATTAACAGGCCCCTTTTTTTTTCTTTTCTTTTTTAATTAAATGATAGCTGTGTACATTAATGCAAACATGGGGTACAGTGTAGTGTTTTCATATACAGTTTGAAATATTTTCGTCAAACTGGTTAACATAGACTTTGTGTCATTTACTTAGTTATTGTGTTAAAACATTTATACTCTATTTCTAGAAAAATTCATGGACAGGCCCTTTATCTTAAGAATTTTTTTCACTGACTCTAGTCTTTTAGATAAAGCCTAACTCTTTCGGATAATTGTCAGATAAAGAAACTTTAAACCCACCTATCACCTATAAGTGTCTCCCTTTCAGATATCCCTCCGTTTTGGACCAAACCAATGTATATTTTCCATGTATTGACCTCACCTGCAATTCCTGTCTGCCTAAAATGTATAAAACCAAACTGTAACCCCACCACTTGAGTCCACTTGCTCAAGGCTTCTTGGATGTGGTTCTGGGTCTAGTCCTCAAATTTGGCTCAGAATAAACCTCCTTAAAAATATTTATCTGCATATGGCTTCCTTTCAAATGGAATGCAAATCAATAAACATATCACATTAACAGAATGACATTGAAAAACCATGGGACCATTCCAACAGATGAAAAAAAGCATTTGACGAGATTCAATATCTTCACTATAAAAACTGTCAACAAATTAAATAAAGAAAGTACGTACTTCAACACAATAAAGCCATAAATAACAAACTCACTGCTCATATTGCACAATGAATGGTAGAAAGCTGAAAGCTTTTTCTCCTAACTTCAAGGACCAGAGGGGATTGCTAACTTTTACCACTCTTATACAGGGCTGGAAGTCCTAGGCAGAGCAAGTAAACATAAGAAAGAAATATAAGGTATCTAACTTAGAAAGGAGGAAGTTAAATTATCCCATTTTGCAGATGACATGATCTTATTTGAGACAACCTTAAAACTCCTTAAAAATGTTAGAATTAATAAAAAATTCAATAAAGTTGCAGGATACAAAATAAACATACAAAAAATCAGTAGTGTTTCTATATGCTAAAAGTGAAATATCAAAAAGGGAAGTCAAGAACAATTCCTTTACACAAAAAATAGATATCAAAATGTAAATTTAACCAAGGGAATGGATAATGAGTGCAATTTTGAAAACTATAAAACATTGATGAAGGAATTGAAGAGGACACAAATAAATGGAAAGTTATCTAGTTGGTCATTGATTGAAAGAATAAATATTGTTAAAAATGGACATATCACCCAAAGAAATCTATAGATTTAATGCAATATTCATTTAAATAATAATGGCATTCTTCTCAGACATTAAAAAAAAAAAAAGAAATCTTAAAATTCAAATGGAACCACTGAAAATCCTGAAGAGCCAAAGCAATCCTAAATGAAAAAAACCAAAATGGAAGCATCCCACTATTTGACTTCAAAATATATGACAAAGCTACAGTAAGCAATAATAGCACTTAACTGGCATAAAAACAGGCACAAACACCAATGAAACAGACTAGAGATGCCAGAAATAAATTGATGCACCTATAGTCAACTAATTTTCAATAAAGATGACAAGAATACCTTTGGGGCAAAAACAGTTTCTTCAATGGAAAAAATGGATTCTCAACCAAAAGAATGAGACTAGACCCCTATTTCTCACCATACAGAAAAATCAACTCAAAATGAATTAAAGGTTGATATGAAAAACCAGAAAATATCAAACTGCTAGAAGAAAATATAAAAAAAAAATACTTTTATAACATTGGTCTGGTCAAGGGTTTTTAAAATAAGACCTCAAAAGCACAAATAGCAAAGCAGGATTCCATCAAACTAGAAAGCCTTTACATAGCAAAAGAAATAATTAACAGAGTGAAGAGACAACCTACAGAAAGAGAGAAAATATTTTCATATTATATATCTGACATGGAGGTAATATCAAGAATATGTGAGGACTTTAAAAAGCTCAATAGCAAAAAAAAAATTAGAAAATGGGTAAATGTCTAAATAGACATTTCTCAAAATAACATATGCAAATGGTCAACAGGTACATGGAAAAGTGTTCAAAATTATTAATCATCAGGGAAATACAAATCACAACTACAGTGAGATAACCCCTCGCTCAAGTTAGGGTGACCTATCAAATAGGCAAAGAGAAAAAAGAGTGTTGATAAGATGTGGAGAAAAGGAAACCATTGCGTGTTGTTGATGCAGTTGTAAATTATAGACAACAGTATGAGGTTTCCTCAAAAAGTTAAAGATAAACCATTGTATGTATGATACAGGACTCCCACCACTGGGCCGGCCTTGAACCTGCCAGCCTCAGTGTATGTGATTGGGGTCCTACTCACTGAGCTATGGGAGTTGAGCCTGAAATCAGTATGTTAAAGACATACTTGGACTCCCATGATTATTGAAGTACTATTTATAGTAGACAAGATATGGAATCATATCCAGTGTCCAACATTGGATAAGTGAATAAATTAAAGTGGAGTATAAATACACAAAGGAGGAATAAATGCAGATTTTTTATTCTAAGCCCTTAGAGAGAGAGAGAGACACCAAACAAAAATCACTAGGTCCTGATAAACAAATACTTGTACATCATTATGCTTTATGGAATGTACTGTGACTAATCTGTTATGTCAATTAGCTTGTAATGAAGATTTTCACAAAAATTACTTTTTTATTATTACTATGTTTATAATAATAATTAATAATAACAATGCACCAAATGTCTTGCCTTATGTACCGAACAATGTTAAATGTTTCATGTTTCATCCATAAATCAGATCAACAAATACCTTCAAAGGTAATCATGCAAAGTGTTTAGTTTTTATTTTTTACACTAACAAACAATCAGAGAAACAAAGTAACTCCAAGTGAGAAAATACCTTAAAGAAAACAGTATTTCCTAATCCTGTCCCCACAGTGGGCTGTGACATATGTATCCAATCTAATGGTGGCTACACTTGGTCATGACAAGGAGATGGGGATGAAATAAAATTATAAGTAAATACTCTATAAATAAAATTAATATTTTATTAATATTAATTAATAATGTCTTTTTTTCATTCAGAAGTTTAAATCATGCCTAGTTTAATATTATTACATTTTAGATTGTTTCAAAAACCTAAATCAAACACAGCCTCCTCTGCCTTGTTAATATTTTCTTACCTGTTTATAGGCTTATGGGAAATGCCAGAAACTATTGTTGATGTCTAGTAAATTCTTAAACTAAGAGAACCATGAAGTCAAGGTCTATTAAAATACTGTAAGGAAACCCTTGTGCCCATGAAATTTACATTCCAATGTGCTGATCACATTCCTTTTCTTAATGAAGAAACATTTCCACTCAAGAGTTCTCACAAGAGCGGCACTATAAATTTAATAGGCACAAACTCAAAATGTTACCTCTTGAAACCAGTGAATGTAAAATACATCAATTGGTGTTTGCATATAATCGAGTCTATTCATCACTATCCTTTTTAATGAAGAATGGAAAAGACAAAATATAGAACTGAAGATTTTTAAAGCATGCATATTTGTTATTAAATTATGGATTAGCATGTAAACTTCATTAGACTTAAATCAAATCATGAGAACTCACTGTAAAAGTCTGGTTCTTTAGATAGAATACCTTTATTCTTTTTGTTTATTTGCCTGTTTCTCCAAATTTGAGGATAAAATTGTTTTTAAAATATTATAAGAAGGAAAAATTAAATGAACTTCCTTCCTTCCCCCACCTTTTTATTGTTATATATTTTTTCACATTTTGTTTAGGGCTGAAAGATGATTATTTTAACCTCAAAAGCTTCTCTTTCAATGATTTTTGGAACAAATAAAGCATTTTCTTGTGTTAGGGCATTCATCTACTTAACACTTCAGTAAGACAGTTTATTTTACGCTGCTTTACAGTTGTAAAACATTTTTAACACACACATTCTCAGGTCATCCTCAAAGCAATATGAAAATAGATTGGGCGCATTTTGTTTTGCTTTCTTTTGTTTGTCACCAAAAATACTGAGACAGAAAAACAAAAGCCACAGCTAGACACATTCAGGCACATTCATGGGGCAAAATCCAAAGGGCCTAACTAACTTCTAGTTCACTGCTCTTCCCACTGCCATATATTCCTTTCACCTCTGTATTTTGGCCTTTGTCTAAAAGGTAATATCTAAAATCTTGCATTCGTCCTTCAAGATAACTTCCAATCTAGGCTAAACATGTTATTTTCACTTTATTTCTCAACATTATTTTGTACCATCTAGTTCAGTTCAAGGGAGCCTAAGTTCCCACAAACATCACCCATCCTCCCTGTGTTTAACTCACCTGCTACGTCTTCTTTTGCTTCCAAACCCAGCCAGAATTTCTCTGTCCTGCCACACCCAGAAGTTAACCAGATCCCTACCCGACACCACAGAAGTTTTGTAAACACCTCTCATCAACAAATTTCTCCCTTGTCTGAACTTTCATAGGGACTATTTGTGCTATTCTTTTTTCACTTACTAGACACTTCTTTTGAGCCTTCTTGCTGTCTAATGATTTATGACGGTGTTTATCTGAGTATTTGAGCTCACATGGGGAATTTCTCCCTCTCCAAAACATTATACTTTTCTTGGCTATAAAGAATATATACTATACCATTCTTTTTAGATGGTAATTGTCCCATGGTAGGGAATTCCTAATACATATTAAAATAACGAATGCAAATACCAAAAAATACACAATTAAACTCAAAAGCAAAAATTGCTACAGATAATAATATTTTGTAAAAACAACTAACATTATTGATGTACTACCACCTTTATAGTAGTTCAGTTAAATACATACTATTGTTGAGATCTTAAGTTCTTTGGGAAATATATTTAATATAATTTACAATAAGTGGGATACATAAGTATGGTTATTGAGATCCTTTTTTCTATAGAAATTATCTGTTAAGCATTAAGCATCATTATAGACAGACTCATGCTACCTACCACACTAAATGGAGTCTACTTTCTATTCCTGAGACACAGTGAGTACGTTACTGTGGTATGGTAAGTAAATAGGGTAAAAGGGACTTTCCAGCTGTGATGAAATTAAGGATCTTCAAATGGGGAGACAATTCTGGGTTATCCATGTGGGCCCAATGAAATCACAACAGTCATAATGTAAATATAAAAGAGGCAAGTGAATCAAACTGAAAACTGAGAAGTGACTGACAGTGAAACCAGATGTTGGAGTAATGTGTTTTGAAGATGGAGAAAGATACCATTAGCCAAGTAAGGTTGGTGGCTTCCAGAAACTTGAAAAAGCAAAGACAATAGATTTTCCCTTGAAGTCTCCAGAAGAAACACAGCCATTCTAACATCTTTATTTTAGAATGCTGAACTCTAAAAATGTAAGAGATTAATTTGTGTTGTCTTAAGCCATTGTGTTTATGGCAATTCGGGAGGGCAACAATAGCAAACTAATACAAACGGAACCAAGATATTTTCTTTAAAGTCATGTCAAGTTAAAACTCAAATAATTAACATAGAGAAGTTTTCTTCTCTCAAGATTGGGTCACTATGGTGTAGGTCACTGACATTGAGACCCTGATACTCTGAACATGAGCTTATCTCCTCAAAATCTGGATAACATGCTCAGATTTAATATTTCAGTTGTTTCTTAAATGTGCAAAAACAGATGTAATTTAAAACACTTGGCGATTTCCAGATTAAATTCCACTTCACTGAATAACCCTCATAACCAACCTGCAATATGGGTTCACTTGGTTTACATTCATCTCATAAGCTCAGTGAAACCTAGGGTAACTCTCCTCATTACTGATTAAACGTACCATGATTAGCTGGTCATGGACTTAGCAGCAATTATGTTTGGTATTTCCCATTGGTTTCTTTCCACATAACTATTATTATTATATGAGTTCTTTTAGACCTGATAAGAAAATACCTAATTAATGACCCTCCATTTTCCTTGTGATTTTATGGTTATCAAATTTTCTCAGGGGATCAACAGTGATAAAACTCTCAACAAAATGAAATAAAGCAAACTAGACACACTAGTGGAAGTCTTCCTGAAAAATTTAACTTTATAATTTAAGCAATCTTTCCTCTCTTCACAAAGAAAACATACTCTAGTATGTGATCTTTCCTATTAAAGAATTAGTTCCTCTTAAGTTAAATAAATTAGACACTTCTAAACAATGGGCTGGAATAAACATTTGAGAGCACATGTCTTTTTGATAAAATGACTTTTCTTTTGGGCAAATACCTACTAGTGGGGTTGCACAAAAGCAATCCATCTAACCAAACCTTTTATACTATTATCATATTTTGAAAAAATAATTAAATAAAAATACAAAACAAAATGATGAGCTGTTACTCAGCCATTTAGAAATGGATTTGTAGATGTAGATATATAGACATAACATGAATATATTTTCCTGCTAAATAGTTTAACAGCCCCATGAGGTGTATTTGACTTATGCTAGTTTTGAGCCTGGGCCCTGGGCCCTGTACATACTTGTGTACACACACACAAATACATATGTATTATCAGGTTAATGAAGGGTCAGTGATCCAAAAGGTAAAAATTATTCCCCTGATTAAAATTCAACACATCATGAAAAAAATTATCTAAATTTCTCTAAATAGTGTAATTACTCACTTTATGTCATTATTAAAGTCTAAAATATTCCCTTGAAGGGAAAGAAAACTTTCATCTTACCTGAATTAAAAAAAAAAAAAACTTTCAGAAATAATTACAAATATTTATAATAGTTAACCTCTACATTGACATAAAGAAATTATTTACCACAATAGGTTATTTTATCAAAATAAAGAAACAGTGAAAATAACCTAAATAGCTGGTTTGGTTAAAATAAGCAAAACTTTGAATTGATAGCTACATACATAAAAGTATTTAATGAATTTTTATTTTAATTTGAAATAAATTACATTTCTCATCTGTAATGACATTCAGAAATGTTAGAATCAGAGAATAAATATTTTACAAGTCTTTCCTCTTACTAGGACCCAATGTGAATAATTTTTTTAAAAAGTTTGTGATAAATCCCCTTAGTTTCTAAAATTAATGGTTAGTTAAATGTTGATAAATGTTTTGATATAATTTTGAAAGAAAATGAAAATGATTTTTCAAAATGTTTATAAAATTTTCTTGTCCCTAAAAGAAGTTCCCTTTTATCAAATCTGCAAGGTAAAGTTGGAGATAAACATGTAACTTTAAAAAAAAAATTATTATTATTTTTTATTGTTTGGGATTCTTTGAGGGTACAAATAATTAGGTACAAATAACAAATAATGCACTCTTACAATTGCATTTGTAAGATAAAGTCCCTCTTAGAATTGTGTTTCACCTCCAAAAGGTGTACTATACATCATGACCCCCAACCCTCTCTCTTTCCCCCTCTCCCCACTTGCTCATTCCCCTACCCCACCTACCCCACCTTGTATTAGCTCATCTACCGCCTTCATGTTAGAATTGAGTACATTGGGTTCTTGCTTCTCTATTCCTGAGATGCTTTACTAAGAAAAATGTGTTCCACCTCAGTCCAGGTTAATACAAAAGATGTAAATTCTCCATCTTTTTTAGTGGCTAAAAATATATGTATTCATGGTATACATATACCACAGTTCATTAATCCATTCCTGGGTTGGTGGGCTTAGGCCGTTTGCACAGTTTGGCAATTGTAAATTGAACTGCCATAAACAGTTTAGTGAAAATGTCCTTATGATAATTTTTTTTTTTTTTCTGTACTGCAGGATCAAATGGGAGGTGCAATTGGAGTTCTTGTCTAATTTGAGTTCTTTGAGGATTCTGCATACTTCCTTCCAAAAAGGTTGTATTAGTTTGTAGTCCCACCAGCAATGTAAGTGTTCCCTTTTGTCCACATCCACGCCAGCATCTGCAGCTTTGAGACTCTGTGATGTGTGCCATTTTCACTGGAATTAGATGATATCTCAGGGTAGTTTTGTTTTGCATTTCTCTGATGATTAGGGATGATGAGCATTTTTCGTATGTTTGTTAGCCATTCATCTGTCTTCTTTAGTAAGTTCTATTCATGTCTCTTTCCCAGTGACATATGGGATTATGGGATCTTTTCTGTTGATTAATTTGAGTTAATCGATAGATCCTAGTTATCAAGCTTTTGTCTGATTCATAATATACAAATATCTTTTCCCATTCTGAAGGTTGTCTATTTGCTTTGGTTGTTGTTTCCTTAACTGCACAGAAGCTTTTCAGTTTAATTGAGTCTCATTTATTTATTTTTGTTGTTGCAATTGCTATGGAAGTCTTCTTTATAAAATCTTACCCCAGCTGATATCTTCAAGTGTTTTCCCACACTTTCTTCAAGGATTTTTATTGTCTCATGCCTTAGATTTAAATCTTTTATCCTTCAGTTGTTTTTTTTTTTGTTTGTTTGTTTGTTTCTTTGCTTTTTTCATTTTCTTTGAGACAGAGTCTCACTTTTTCACCCTTGGTAGAATTCCGTTATAACTCACAGCAACCTCAAACTCCCTGGCTTAAGTGATTCTTTTGCTTCAGCCTCCTGAGTAGCTAGAACTACAGGTGCCTACCACAACACCTAACTATTTTTAGAGACAGGCTGGTCTCAAACCAGTGAACTCAGGCAATCCAATTGCCTTGGCCTCCAAGTGCTGGGATTACAGGCCTAAGCGACTGTGTCCAGCCCAATTTTATCCACCTTGAATCAATTTTTGTAAGTGATGAGAGGTATGGGTTCAGTTAGTCTTACATGTGATTATTCAGTTCTCCCAGCACCATTTTTTGAATAGGGATTGTATGTTCCTTTTTTTTCTTTTTTTTTTGAGACAGAGTCTCACTTTTGTTGCCCTGGGTAGAATGCTATGGCATCACAGCTCACAGCAACCTCAAAGTCTTGGGCTCAACAGATTTTTTTGCCTAGGCCTCCTGAGTAACTGGAACTACAGGTGCCCACTAGAACAACCAGCTATTTTTAGGGACAGGGTTTCACTCTTGCTCAGGCTGGTCTTTCACCAGTGAGCTCAGGCACTCCACCCACATCAGCCTCCTAGAGTGCAAGGATTACAAACTTGAGCCACTGCACCCAGCCAGGGTTGTATGTCCTTTTACATACCCAACTTAAATGCTCCCAGATTTATGAAACACTTGTCTTCTTCAGAGAAGCTTCTGTTTAAGTCTAAGGTCTCTTAATGGGTCTGAGCAATAAGATATCTCATAACACCATAATATTCAGGGACTTTACCACCCCTCTGATAGAACTGGACAGATCCTCTAAACAGAAACCAAACAAAGATAGAAAGGACTTAAATTTGACCGTAGAACAAATGGGATTAAAAGACATATACAGAACACACCATCCCAAAGCTAAGGAATATATATTTTTCTTGTCATCCATGGTATGTACTCCAAAATCAACCACATTCTAGGACACAAATTAAACCTCAGAAAAAATTAAAAGAATAGAAATTATACCTTGTATCTTCTCAGACCATAAGGCAATAAACGTGGAACTCAACTCCAACAAAAATGTTCATCCCACACAAAGACTTGGAAATTAAACAACTTTATGCTCAATGATAGTTGGGTTCAGGAAAAAATAAAAGAGGAAATTATTATATTTCTCAAACACAACAACAATGAATAAATGAAAACATATGTTACCACAACCTGTGGGATACCTCAAAAGCAGTCTTAAGAGGGAAATATTGCCCATAGTGAAATGGGATCACTTGTTCTTTTCACTGTGGATTCTGGTTATCAGACCTTTGTCAGAAACATAACCTGAAAATATCCTCTCCCATTCTGAAGGCAGTCTACTTGCTCTATTTACTGTGTTCTCAGCAGTGCAGAAGCTTTTTAGTTTGATCAGATCCCAGTAATGTATTTTTGGTATTGTTTCAATTGCCCTCAGGGTCCTCCTCATAAAGTTTTCTCCCAGGCCAATTTCTTCAAGTGTTTCTCCTGCACTCTCTCCAAGAATCTTTATAGTTTCATGTCTTACGTTTATGTCTTTTATCCAGTGGGAGTCAATTTTTGTTAATGGTGAAAGATGTGGGTCCAGTTTTAGTCTTCTACAAGTTGCCAGCCAATTCACCCTGCACCATTTGTTAAATAGGGTGTCTTTCCCTCAATTTATATTTATATAGGCTTATCAAAGATCAAATGATGGTAAGTGTCTGGATTCATCTCTTGGTTCTCAATTCTGTTCCATATATCTACCTCTCTATTTTTGTACCACTACTGTGCTGTTTTGATCACTATAGATTTATAGTATAGTCTGAAGTCTGATAACATGACTCCACCTGATTTGTTTTTATTTCTGAGTAATGTCTTAGGTATTCAAGGTTTTTTCTGTTCCTGTATAAAATTAAGCACTAGTTTTTCCAGATCTTTAAAGTATGACAGAGGTGCTTTAATAGGGATTGCATTAAATCTGTAGATTGCTTTGGGTAGTATGTACATTTTAATAATGTTGATTCTTCCCAGCCATGAGCATGGTATGTTTTTCCATTTGTTGACATCTTCAGATATTTCTTTTCTCAGGATTTCATAGTTCTCTTTATAGATATCTTAGACTTGAACAAAAGCTTCTCTGAAGAAGACAGGTTTATAGTCTACAGGCATATGAAAGAATGTTTATCATCTTTAATCTTTAGAGAAATGCAAATCAAAACCACTTTGAGAGATCATCTAACTCTAGCAAGAGTAGCCCACATAAAAACATTCCAAAACTACAGATGTTGGTGTGGATGTGAAGAAAAGGGAGCAATTCTGTGCTGCTGGTGGGAATATAAACTAATACATTTCTTTTGGAAAGAAGTTTGGAGAACATTCAAGGATCTAAAAATAGACCTGCCATTGGATCCTAAAATTCCTGTACTAGGAGTATATACAAAGAGCAAAAATCACTTTGCAAAAAAGATATTTGCACCAGATTGTTCACTGCAGCTCAATTTGTAATAACCAAGTCATGGAAGAAGCCAAAGTGCCCCTCAACCCATGAATGGATTAGCAAATTGCGGTGTAGGTATACCATAGAATACTATGCACCATTTAAAAAAGATGGAGACTTTACCTCTTTTATTTTTACATGGAGGGAACTGGAACATATTCTTCTTAGCAAAGTATCTCCAAAATGGAAGAAAAAGTATCCAATGTACTCAGTACTTCTATGAAACAAATTTATATTTACTCACACTTTCTCATAAAATTGTAGCCCAGGATGAAGGAGAGAAATGGAAAAGGAAGGGAGGAGAGGGGGGAGGTTTGATAGAGGGAGGGTAAATGGTGGGACCACACCTATGGAGCATATTGCAAGGGTACAAGTCAAATCTATTAAGTAGAGAACACAATATTTCTTAACACAATAATCAAGTAAATGAGGCAAAAGCTATATTAATTAGTTTGATGCAAGCACTTCAAATTGTATTTAAAAAATCAACACATTGTACCCCACAAATGTATTCATGATCTATGTGTATATGACTTAATAAAAAAAAAAAAGAGGGAAATCTATCATTAGATGCCTACATTAGATGCCTGCCTTCGAAAAACAGAAAGAGAGTGCATCAATAAACTCATGAACCATCTTATGGAACTGGAAAAGGAAGACCAATCTAATCCCAAAACTAGTAGAAGAAAAGAGCCAAAATTAAATCAGAGAGAGATTGATAAAATTGAAAACAAAAGAATCATTCAGAAAATTAGTGAAAGAAAAAGTTGGTTTTTCAAAAAAAAATAAATAAAATTGATAAACGTTGGGCCAGATTAACTAGAAACAGAAAAGTAAAATCTCTAATAATCTCAAGCAGAAATAATGAAGAGGAACTAACAGCAGATGCCACAAAGATAGAAGAGATCATCTCTGAATACTACAAGAAACTCTATGCCTAGAAATTTTCATTAATTTGACAATGTGGTGGAAATGGATCAATACCTGGAATCACACTCACCCTAGACTTAACCAAGAAGAAATAGATCTCTTGAACAGACCAATTTTTTTTTTTTTCAGACAGAATCTCATGCTGTCATCTGGGCAGAGTGCCATGGTGTCAGAGCTCACAGCAACCTCAAAACTCCTGGGCTTAAGCAACCCTCTTGCCTCAGCCTCCTGAGTAGCTGGGACTATACGTACTCCACTCACCATGATGCTTGGCTAGTTTTTCCATTTTTAGTAGAGATGGGATCTCTATCTTTCTCAGACTGGCCTGGAACAACTGAGCTCAATCAATCCACCTGCCTTGGCCCCTCAGAGAACTAGGTGTGAGCCACCACACTCAGACATCACAATTATCTAGTTTCATTACAACTACGTTTAAAATGAGAATGTAAAAAATAAATAGATAAAAAGAAAATGCCACATGCATCTGTAGATAATAGCCTTTTCAACCTAACATATTACTGCATTAGGGCTTTTGTTTGCTACCAATAAACCCTGGACTTGTACTCATTTCAGGTGAAAAAAGATACTGATTAAGACTGCTCTGAAGTCCGTGGTAGAGTTGGCACCAAGAACTTGAAGGCCTTGAATAATTTCATGAGTAATCTTTCCCTTTAAGAGTCTTGTGTTTGTATTCATGTATTGGCTATTTTCTTTCTTTTTGTCAGGATGAGGAATGTGCCTGTGACCAGTCCAGGCTTGCAAAACTCGGTGTTTTCTGTCACAGAAGAAAGAGTGTTTATCCCATCCCAGTTCCATATAGAAGGCATTGTGCTAGGCATTCAGAAGTCTTATGGCCATTGCTGGATAATTATTTTAGCCAGAGGGATAGCATTCTGTTTGGCAGCCCACCAACTCCACATGGGTTGCAGAAAGCTGTGCTGGTCAAGCATAAACAACAGAATCTATCACAACAATCTTGTATTGAAATTGCATCTTGCTCATAAGCAAGCCTGATCTTATTCAGGCTTTCTTATAGTTTCTTAAACATTAGTGCTGTATTCTTGCCAGCCCACTCTTTTTCCTTGACCTGTAGGGAGCCAATTCTGTTACCTACAAAAGCCTTTTCAAACTGGCTCACTGCAGTGTCTTTACTTCCATTATACAATCAATTCCTTCTTTGCCTTCAAGTGCTTTTTCTATATATGCTCAGATATGAATGAGAAAAGGAAATTCATGAAACTCACTTCCTTTTCTAAGTTTATTGTAATTTTTTTTTTAGTTTTAAAGAAAGAAAGTTTATTTTTTTATTATTAAGTCATATACACATAGATCATGAATACATTTATGCATATGTGGGGTACGATGTGTTGATTTTTTATTTTTACTATTAAATCATGTTTGTGCACATTAATACTATCATGGGGTACAGTGTGTTGTTTCCATATACAACTTGAAATGCTTTCATCCAGTTGGCCAACATAGCCTTCATGTAATTCTTAATAACTCTGCAAAGATTATTCAAAGGAATATTTGAAAAGTTAAAAATAGCTGATTCCTCAAAACATATCCTAAGATATAGGTAATGTTTGAGGTCAAAAATCCGAAAATCATATTCTCACTTGTGAAAAATATTTCTGTGGAGGTTCAGTTAAATTTTGTACCAATACATGATATAACTGAGCATTCTGTAACTTTATGTTTGTTTCCTGTATCAGCAGAGGGAACAGAGAGCCCCAGTCAATCTTCCTGTTTTTCTGTCATTGATTACTAAATACCTACATTTTACAACAATGACAATGATAATAATGAGGGGAAAACTATTGCAGTTAGAGAGGAAAACAAGAGTATAAAGAATCTGTTCATGAGATTATGGAGGCTGAAAAGTCACATGGTCTGCAAGGTGAGTCAATAAGCTAGAGACTCAGGAGAGCTAATGGTGTGGTTCCAGTTCAAAGCAGGCAGGCTAAAGACCTAGGACTACAGTTTGAGCCTAAAGGCAGGAAAAAGCAAATGTCCCAGTTAGAAAGCAATCAGGCAACAGGAATTTTTTTTTTTTTAATTTTATTCTGGAGGAGGTCAGCCTTTTTGTTCTATTCAGGCCTGTAACTGATTGGCTGAGATCCACGCACAAAAATATCCAAAAAATATTTGACCAAATATCTGAGCACCTTTTGTCAGTCAATTTGACACATAAGTTAATCATCACAACATACATGCCCAGGGTCTTTGATTTCCTTTCTAGAAGTAGGGATGGTTTCTCACCTTTAAATTTCTGAGTTTCCCAAATAGAATTTGCCGGACTATTTGGAAAAGTTATGGTAAAGCCAACAGCCTAAAACTGTAGTCCTCAGTCCCTGGACAACAGTTCAGTACCATCTCTGGCTTATTAGGAACTGCGTCACACAGCAGGAGGTGAGTGGGGGATGAGCAAACTAAGTTGTATCTGTTTTTACAGCTGCTCCCATCTCATATCACTGAGTTCTGCCTCCTGTCAGATCAGCAGCAGCATTAGATTCTCATTGGAGTGTATACCTACTATAACCTGCGTATGTGAGGAACATAGATTGGGGCTCCTTATGGGAATTAATTTCTGATGATCTGAAATGGAGTTGAGGACAGAAGCAGCACACTATGGGAATAACTGTCTTCCATTCACCCCCAGATAAGAATGCAGTAAAACAATCTCAGGGCTCTCTGGATTATGAGGATCTGTATAATTATTTCATTATATATAACATTGTAATAATAATAATAGAAATAAAGCACACAGTAAATGTAATGTGCTTGAATCATCCCCAAATCATCCCCATCCACTCCATCTCCCCCAGTTCATGGAAAAATAGTCTTCCATGAAACCAGTTCCCTGGAGCCCAAAATGCTGGGGACTGCTGGCCTAAACCAGAGGCTCATCTGTTGTCCCTGCATCCAATAAACCCCAAAGGTTCATGCCTATTTAAAATAGAAAATAGTTGTCCTTAGCCTGGTAACTCATATCACAGGACAAAGACTTCAGTCTTACAAACGTGGCTTCACTAGCTTACAACTTTAAAGGTCCCTTTCCTAGTCAGAAAACTTACTATCCTCTTTCTCCTTTAGTAGCACACATATAAAATCCAAAGTTGCAAGAGAAATTCGGAAAACCATGCACAGATTCTCTAAAAGGCATAACCTTTCTAAACACACATGCCTTGGAGCTACTTGGAAAATTGTGCTTAGGACAATACCTTGATGTCTTTTTAAAAAGTAGATGTTTCCCTGTATTAATTTCTCTCTCAAGTAAATTATAATAAGAAAGAAAAAAGATAGGCTTTTTGATTGTTTCACTTATGACAAAACTAAATCAGAAAAATTTATTTTGCTGTAGCCCATGAGCTCATTGTGTTTGCATTTCTCTTAAATAATTTATTCGAGGTAACGCTTTGTTGCAACATGCTGCAATGGAAAGACTGATGTGCACAGGCCAGTTTAGATTCAAAGAGAACATAACTTTAATTGGATATTGTCACTTTATTACTATAGGCGTATTATAGCATCCTCCAGAACCACAGTTTGATTTCTAAATAAAATATGTTTTATTTAATTCATAATTCTGCTCAATATAATGTCACTAGACAATTCTGGGGCTCCGTGTTCTAACAATGATAGGCTTTTTATATAGAGTTTTATGATTCCAAAATGCTTTGTTTTGAATGTTCAATCATGAAAAGATGAGCCCAATATATATGGTTGATAGAAGACAAAACCATGAATGAAGCAGCTCCTGACCTCCTTGGGGCTTCCTATTCTAAACATTTATGAAGAGATGTGTAGCTCTCTCCCACAAATATTGTAATGAATAGCAACTGTGCTATTGCATTATTTTCCACACATTTAATCTAATAATCTAGCAAATGATTTGCCCTCACTCCTTGTTGCTTTGCGCTGAATATACATTATCCTTTAAACTGTATTTCCCAGAACAAATCACCAAATAAAAGGTCAGCCTGACTTGAATTATGTGAGCTGCTAATTTGTTTGCCACTTCATAGTCATCATGTAATGGAAATTTACTGACTTTTCAGAAACAAATTCACTAGAAAAAAATATACCAGGAATAAAATTCTTAAATATTTGTCACAAAGATCAAAATGACCTGGACAAATTGTATCTTTTAGTTGAAATCAATAAGAGCAACTTGATTGTGGAGAAATGTATGTGAAAACCAAGGTGTTGGTTGCTTTTGTGGGACATTTTTTGTTACTATTCATTAAAAGATGAAGGTGATCCTATGATTTGGGCAAAAATGAGATGATAAATCAGGTTGGAGTTTCTTTAATAAACAATTGTTTGAAAATCTGTGGGTCTCTGGCCTATTTGCTTAGATATTATAACCAAAGTCAGAGATGTTTCTGACTGTCTTACATGTACATATTTGAGCCTAGACTTTTTTTTTTTTTTGTTAGCGGTCAGTGTGGGCTTATTCACACTGCTTAGCAACTACCCTCAGATTGACTAGGCAATGTAAAGGATAGATTAGAAGATGAGGTCAAATAGTCTACTCTTTGTTCCAGGTTGAACTAAGTTGCATGTTTCTGATAAGTCCTGATAGCTTTTCCAGATGGAGCATGTTGAACATAGGTGCATTGGATCTGGGCTTTCTATTCCTGGACACCAATCGTGTTCTTACTATACCTACTTCTTCCTTATCTTTGCTGACACTAACCAGCTGGGATAGAGATTTGGCCTCTCAGTCAATTTGGATTGCAGATTATATTCAGAAAAGGTCTCTAGCTAAGCAGTGTTTTCTTCCCTCTTTAATCACGAAATGGTCACCATTAGTGCAAACATTCATTCTAGCACCATGTCATTAGGCTGCAGCAAGTAGCCAGCACAATGTGGTATATTGAAAAGCTGCCAAATATCTAAGTACTGTAGTCTTTCAGCATATGGTCTGCTAGTTAAGGAATTGTAGTTTCAGAAAAAAAATTAACTTAGTAGCAAAATTACCAATTTTTTAAACCCAGAAAGTTTATTTTATTATTCTCACCTAATTGCAACTCATTTCACATTTTGGATTACATGTTACACTCCTCTTTCTTGAATCAGATTTTGTTATTAGAAAAGATATTTTCATTTATAATTTAAAGGATAATCCACTTTAGTCTTTAGAATAATAAAGGAATTTATGTATTTTTATTAACTTAAAAGGTCTAGTGTCAGTATATAAATTTCAGGTATAATTGGATCAGAGTTCTGAACTCTATCTCTTGTTGACTATCTACTTCAATGTTCTCTGCTCTGCATTTTCCTCATGATTACAAAAGCAATATGCAATTCCAGGCCCCATATATTCACCCCATGTTGTCTAGAATAACAGAGAGGGAGAGGGAGATGTGGTGGGGACAGAGAGAGAGAGGAAGAAAACTCATCTCTAACAATTACCAGAAAATAAGCTGACGGTCATTTTGAATGGAATGGCACAAGTCACCAGTTGGCCGACTGGAGCCAGCTTTCAACAGAAGCTCCTGTCCAGAGGGAAGGATAATGATCATCAAGTATCCAATAAAGCTGAAGATTGGGAGCTGAACTGAGAGAGAAGAATGGTAACTGCACATCACCTCTGCTGAGGCAAGCTGCTACTCCAAGGAAGTAAATTTCAGCTGAGAGTTTAACTCAGTCACTGATTCACTAGGATTGGACAGAGACCAGTTGAATATTAGACACCATCCAGCCCCACCACACCAAGCAGTTCCCCCAGATTCTCAGGCTGTAGTACTGTACAAGTCCTTTGCACGGCTGTAGGGGAAAAGCAGCAGTTGCCAGTCCCAGCTCTTTGGCAAAGGGCTGGTTAATCAAATCTCCAGGAGCCCCCAATCCAATTTCACCTTGCCTACTCATCTAGCCAAATGGTGAAAAAAAAAATCATGGGGCAGAATCAGCGGAAAAACTCTGGGACCATGAATAATCAGAGCAGATCAACTTCCCAAGGAAGGACAAAGAAGCAGACACACCAGAAGATCCCATTCATAAACAAATGGCTGAGATGTCAAAAACTGAGTTTCAAATTTGGATAGCAAATAAGATTAACAGAACAGAAGTAAAGTTGGAATTAGAAATTCTAGGAATAATTCAGAAGTTGTCTCAAGAATTCAATGAATTCAAAGACAAAATCACCAAAGATTTTGAAACATTTAGAAAAGAATTTACAGCCCTCCAAGATATGAGAAATACAGTAGAATCCCTCAGTAACAGAATGGAGCAGGCAGAAGAAAGGATTTCTGACATTGAAGACAAAGCTTTCGAATACTCCCAAACGCTTAAAGAAAAAGAACAGTGGAAAGCAAAAGCAGATCATTTTCTCAGAGAGTTGTTTGATCTCCAAAAAAGCATTCACTTTATAGGAATTTCTAAAGGTGACTAGGTTGTTCTGAAAGGCACAGATGCTCTACTCCAAGAGATAATTGAGGAGTACTTCCAAAACATGGCAAGAGATACTGAAATTCAGATAGCAGACAGTTTCAGAATATAAATTGAGGGAAAGATTCCCTATTTAACAAATGGTGTTGGGAAAACTGTCTAGTGACTTGTAGAAGACTGGAACTAAACCCATACCTTTCACCTCTAACAAAAATTGATTCTCAATGGATAAAAGATTTAAACTTAAGACATGAAACTATAAAGATTCTTGGAGAGAGTGCAGGGGAAACACTTGAAGAAATTGGCCTAGGAGAATACTTTATGAGGAGGACACCCCAGGCAATTGAAGCAACACCAAAAATACATTACTGGGATCTGATCAGACTAAAAAGCTTCTGCACTGCCAAAGACATAGTAAGTAAAGCAAGTAGACTGCCCTCAGAATGGGAATGGGAGAGGATATTTTCAAGTTATGTTTCTGACAAAGGTCTGATAACCCAAATCCACAGAGAACTCAAATTTATCAATAAGAAAAGAACAAGTAATCCCAGTTCATTGTGGGCAAGAGACTTGAACAGAAGCTTCTCTGAAGAAGACAGGTGCATGGTCTACAGACATATGAAAAAATGCTCATCATCTTTAATCAGAGAAATGCAAATCAAAACCACTTTGAGATACCGTCTAATTCTTTTTTTTTTTTTTGAGATGGACTCTCAAGCTATCCCCCTGGATAGAGTGCCATGGCATCACATCTCATAGCAACCTCCAACTCCTGGGCTCAATCGAGTCTCCTGCCACTGCCTCCCAAGTAGCTGGGACCACAACGCCCTGCCACAACGCCCGGCCAGTTTTTGGCTGCAGCCATCATTGTTGTTTGGCAGGCCCGGGCTGGGGATACAACCCACCACCTTAGGTGTACGTGGCTGGTGCCTTAGCCGATTGAGCCACAGGCGCTGAGCCTACCATCTAATTCCAGTAAGAATAGCCCACATAACAAAATCCCAAAACTACAGATGTTGGTGTAGATGCAGAGAAAAGGGAACACTTTTGCCTGCTGGTTGGAATTCAAACTAATACATTCCTTTTGGAAAGAAGTTTGGAGAACACTTAGGGATCTAAAAGTAGACCTACCTTTGGATCCTGCAATTCTTCTACTAGGTGTATATCCAAAAGACCAAAAATCACTTTGCAACAAAGATATTTGCACAAGATTGTTCATTGTAGGTCAATTCATAATAGCCAAGTCATGGAAGAAGTGTCAAGTGCCCATCGACCCATGAATGGATTATTAATTGTGCTATATGTATACCATGGAATACTATGCAGCTTTATAAAAAGATGGAGACTTTACCTCTATTATATTTACATGGATGGAGCTGGAACATATTCTTCTTAGTAAAGTATCTCAAGAATGGAAGAAAAAGTATCCAATGTACTCAATACATATGAAACCAATTTATAATTACTCACACTTTCTTATGAAACACAGATCAACAACTATAGCCCAGGATGAAGAAAGAAGTAGAGGGGGAGGGAGGGAAGAGGGGAGGTTTGATAGAGGGAAGGTAAACGAGGAGACTACACCTATGGAGCATATTGCAAGGGTATAAGTCAAATCTGTTAAGACTAGAACATAAATGTCTTAACATAACAATTAAGTAAAGGAGGTGAAATCCATGTTGATTAGTTTGATGTAAGCACTCCAAATTGTATAAAAAAATCAACACATGGTACCCCACAAATGCGTAAATGTATTCAAGATGATACTTATAATTGAAAACAGAGATGATTTTAGCCTTAGTTTCAATTTTTCCTGGTTAGACTCAGCATTTAGTTTCTGTGTGTATAGGTATAGGCTTATTCTGTGTGTATAAAGTATAGGCTTCTGACATGGTATATATTATATACATGTATGACATTGATGTGACACATAGATATGATTTTATTATTTTTGACCTGTGAAAGTAATGTATGAAAACATTCTCAATACAAAATTCTAGTAACATTTACATTAAGTAAACAAAGCACTCTTTTATCTTCATAATATGATTTCTGTCTTTAGCGGTTATAATTCACATATATACTTTTGTAATTATTTTATTTTATATTTTGCCTTATAAAATATTTCAAATAGAACACTATGGGAATAATTTATTTTAAAACTTAGGCAAATTTTAAACCACTTTTACAAATCACCACTCAGTTTAAATAAATTTTAATATTTTTCCATATTTTCTTTAAAGATATATTTTTATTGGGGTAAAATACAGACTACATAAAAATTAACATTTTAATAATATTTAGGCAAGCAGTTTGATGACATTAAGTTTAATGAATGCCTTCAAATTCATTTACATCTTTACAACTTTTCCAACTTCCAGAATTAAAACTCTGTACACATTGAACAATAACTCCATTCCCCATGTTCCCACAGGAATATTTTGAAGACATTAAAAGTTCAAGAATCAGTTGAAGTCCTCTTCCAGAACTTTTTCTGATGATAATAGCTTGTCTCTCCTCTAAAATAACTCCACCTAAGTGTTGGTATATGTTCTTTCCTCAGTGATTTATTAGTTTTGCCAAGAATTTGCATAAGTCTTTCAAGAGTTAAGTACATATTTTTTATTCAACACAATTTTACAGAACTATTGAAATTAACAAATGTGACTCTGATAGCCCATTTATTTAATATTGTGGCATACTCAGCTTTGTGATCACATGTCAATATGTGTTTTTTTCATTACCAATGGATGTTGAGATTATTTAAAATTTTTCATGTTACCAAATAAATTGCTTGATGTTTCTGAATTGCTCTCAAAGTTGGTGTATCAATTTGAATTCATATTAGCAGTGAATAAGATCTAATGTTTCCTCACTTCTACTACTAAACTTTAACATGTGTTTTGCAGATTTGATGGGAATAACTTTAATTAATTAGACTTTATGTTGCTGTTTCAATAGTAAGTTTGAGCATCTTTTCCTGGCCATTTGAACTGACTATCCATGAATTCAAAACCTTTGCCTGTTTTTCATATTGGACATTTTAAATTCTTATTTTCTATGAGCTATTTCTATTCACTGGTTGCCAATATTTGACAGTTTATGTTTTTAAAAATAATTTTATTCAACTTATGGATTTTTTTCTTTCTTTATGAAATCTTCTCTTATGAAGACGTTGTTCAATTTATTGAATTCAAATTACCAACTTTTTCCCTGATGATTTATAATTCTTATGTTTCTGTGATATACCACAACCTACAGAGAGTTTTTTCCTTTACATCTTAATTTTAATTTTTTTGTCATTTTCCCTCCACTTTTTATGAAAATACCCGAGGTCATACAATATTTTTCTTTTTCATTGTATTATTCCTTTGTCATAAACAAAGGCCAGTCATAAAAAGGTTGTTCAAAGACTTTTATTGGAGACTTTGTATAACATTTCATAGCATTAAAACTTCTTGATGTCTGTAGGTAGAAAACAGAAGTTTACCAATTGCCTGATTATTAATAATAGCTTCCCTGATATTTTTTTGGTTAACAGAAAAATATATTGTAGTTATTGATCTTGCTTTCTGCACTTCACAAAGTCTAAGCTAGTGATTAACTCAATGTTAGAAATTAATCCCTTGGCAGCTGAGTTGACCTGGAGAAAATAATACCCAGTTTCTATTGACAGGAAGGAATGATTGACGAAACTGATGATACTTATTTAGCCTTAGAAAACTAGAAGACTTGGAAGCAGCAGGGCATGACAGCTATCTTAAAGTAATTGAAGTGTTGTCATGTGGAAGAGGGATGAGACTTTTCCTGTGTACCCTTACAGTATTAGAGAGTAGATCAATAGCTTCCAATACAGTGTAAAAAAATTATCCATGCCATACATATGAATGAATATAGATGATTTAAAAAACACTATGAGAGATTCAGGACTGAAAATGAGAGGTTATTCTAAGACTTGAATGAATGTGGCCTTTATTCACTTAGGTGCAAAGCCCACTGAGGTCAGGAAAAAGTCATCATGTGGGTTAAGGTGGGGTGGGAATCTAAGAGTTTGAGGGAGGTCTGGGGCAGGGGGAGAATGGTGCACTCTCTTCTTGGGTGGACGGTTCTATTTGGGTGGGTCCCAACATTCGGTCCTATCACATTACTGGAAATGTTTAACACTGGATGACATTTCTTTCTAATTATAGATGGAGGATTTGGATGGAGAATTGTGCTGTCTTTTTTCACATTAAGGTACCAGAAGAATGAAAGTGTTTCAATCTTCAACAATTAAATAGGATTTGGAGCAAATGTAAAACCAAACCAGAAATCAAACCAACACCAAAAATCCAATTTGTTTTTACTCCTAAAAAAGGGCAGCCCTTTTCTCATGGGATACTATTTAAATTTTATTAATTTAAATCTAAACAACCACATATTTCTAGCAGCTACTGTAACGGACAGTGCAGGTCTACACTGATTTTCCACAGGTCCTTTCAGGAAGCCTTCCTTCCCAGTCACATCAGGGCTATGACCGAAATGGCCATGCATATGACCAGTGGGGCAGGAGCTTCTGAGGACACAGGCCCTGCAGGCAGCGAGATGGGTCCCAGGGGCCTGAGTGGGGTACATGGTCCCCTCTGTGAGTCCAGGCCTCAGTCATCTGCCCATGTGGCTGCAGCTTCATCAGCCCCATGACCTCCCGTCCTCAGATCACCTCACTGCGTGGAGGCTGGTTCCTATCCATTCCCACTGGATCCTGAATACTGGAGCTCCCTACACCTGGCAGGCCTTGATGGGAGGGTGTGGCAGTCCCTGGAAGGCACACTGAGCTCCCCTACTCTTGAGCCTAACTACCTATGTATAATATGCATCCTTTTTTTTCCTGCAAAAATTTGGGCAAGAAAGTGAGTATTATACACAGTAAAATATGGTAGTTTCTGGAGATGCGATTTACTCTTGGGGAAGAGGCTGTCAACTTTGTTGACATGACAACAAAGGATTTAGAAAATACCTGCTAACTTAGTTGATAAAGCAGTGGAGGAGTTCAAGAAGACTGACTGCAATTTTGAAAGAAGTTCTACAGAGGGCAAAACACTATCAAATATCAAATATCACATGCTACAAAGATGTATCTTTTGTGAAAGGAAGAGTTTATAGAAGTGGCAAACTTTGGTGTTGTTTCATTCTAAGAAATTGCTCCATCACCCCCACCTTCAGCCGCCATTCTGATCAGTCTGCCAACACTGAGGCAAGAGCCTCCATGGGCAAAAAGGTCACAACTCACTGAAGACTCAGATGATCCTTAGCATTTTATAACAATTGAGCATTTTAAAATTAAGATGTAGTCATTGGTTTCTAAACATAGTGAAACTGCACACTTAATAGACTACAGTATAATACAAACATAACTTTTATATGTACTAGGAAGCCAAAAAATTAACTACTTGCTTTTCTGGAAAGGAATCTGCAATATCACTGGGGTTTGCTGATTTTATTTACTTTATAGGTTTGGTGTTATCTACACCATGTGAAGTGGGCAGAGCAAAGATTTTGTCTTTACAACAAATGAGAAAATAAACTCTAACTGATTTAATTCCTTTCTTGAGGTCCCATAGGGCTAATAATACAGGCAGTATTATTTTCATTAATTCGTTTACTCAGCCAAAAAATATTTATAGAGAATACATAGAGTGAACAATTTTTCTAGGCCTTCAGCACCTAGTGACAAATTTACTCATTACATATGTTCACTTTTGTCCAACTGATACTTGTGTATTTATTTACTATAGTAATTCTGGGTATGATCTCTGAACATTTCTTCAAGTTAATTTTATTGCTTTATGAATTGAGCATGAGATAACAGTCATCCTCTTCTGAAGAAAATGGAACGAATAACAGGAGAAACAGAATTGAGTATTTCTATGATTATAGTAGATATGAGAGTATAAGGGCAAATGACAGCGAAATCTGTAGGTCTTAAGATTCTTAAGGGCAAGGATCTTGAAGTTTTTATTATTTTATCATAATACTTGCATATTAGTGGGAGCTTAAAAAATGTATTCAAGGAATTTTTTTTTTTTACATCAAAGTGCTAATACAGTGTGGAAGACACCTGCATAAATCATGCCAACTTGCCATGGGAAATCTCAGAGGTCACATATGTCATCACCCACTGGAGCGTCACACAATTGTCAGGGATTCATTTTGGAAAATCTCAGCAGTGAACACAATTCCACTACTATGCTTTTTTATTTAACTGTGCCATTTCCATGTCTTAATTCTTCATTTCCTTAATGTGGCTAAGGGCCTTATGCTATTCCAGAGTCACACTGAACAGCTCTTCCCAACACGCCTATCTAATAGACCAAAATAGATATTTTTAACTCAATTTTGTCAGTGCCTGACATTTTCAAGTATTTAAGAGGATTTATCTGCTATAACTAACAAACTGAAAATTAGTAAACTAATCTTATTACAATTTTAATACATTGGATTCCTTTGGTCTTCAGGGGGCTTGTTAATCTGGAAGAATGAATGCATCACAGACATTTTTGATGGAAAACATTGTTAGCCTTTCCCGTGGCCCTTCAGACTTCAGGAATAGGCGATTGTTTATCTTGCTTTGACTGATGTGAACGATGGGACACGATTTTAGTATCTCCTTTGAGCTCTAATTCATGGCATAAGACTATTAATTATTTTTTGTACTTCAATTTCTTGCTCTGAAATGGGAATCTTATCTAAACTTACCTTCCCTTAGCAGGGTACAGATTAGATAATGTACAGTGAACTATTCCTTCAGAGGTTTATCATTAATGAAGGTCTAGATGGAAAACCCTCACTATTTTATCACCAAATGCTCAAGTAACAAGCAGATAATTAATTGTAATCTTCTCTGTTAAGACTTTGAAGAGGTGACTTTGATGAATTTGATCAAAAGTGTAATCAACAATAATTGTTAATCTCTTCTTGCTAATTGCCTTAGTCTTTAATTGAGAATTTATCTTCTTAAAGGTACATTATAAGTTTTGAATTTATCATTATTTCCAGAGTTTATTCCCCAAACGCAGTTTTCTTCAGATCTAAATTCTCTAGATGGATGGATTTATCTTGAAGTCACCAAATATAGTCTCTCAGTTTAAGAATGAACTAATTATCTAAATAATTTTTTTTTACTTGTTTAGCTTGTTCAATCTGGCTAGGAGGTCCTATCTCTTACAGAAAACTTCCTGAAAATGATCTACCTCCATATCTACCTCAAAGTACCATTTTTTTTTTGTAAAATATAGAAACTTAGTAATTGACATGGCATCTTAATTTGAATTTTATTTACCCTATGATTCCTGTATTAATACACAAATTAATAGCTATTTTCATTATTTCATCTATTCTTTATACACATTCCATCTATTCTTTGTACTAATTTATAATTTTATGAGTTTAGATATCACCACATATGATGGAGATATGTTCTTCTCTTTCTTTCTTTTCTTACATCCTTCTCTCATGTCTCCTATTTCTTTTACTCTATCTGTCCTCCTTTCACAACTTTGCCTTGGAGCATTTTTTGCTTCACAAAAACAGGTAATTCTATTATTTCCAGCTTTTGTCATACTCTGGCAGAGTCAGAGAGTGGTATAAAAGACCAGTTCTGACCTGAGATTAGGGAGAAATGCAAAAGTTAAGGCTGTGAAGTCCAATAAGGTTTGCCTTCTCTTATTCATGTTTTAAACAAAACTACTTAAAGATAAAATGTAAATCATATTTACTCATAGGGTAAGAGGTACTATTCCTACCCCAGAAGTGCATTAATGTACATAGTTAGCATTCAATAGAAAAAAAAAAAGAGGCACTATTCTTGACAACTAAGATTTCTATGTGCATTCTATGGAAACCTATAGCCACATGGTCAGGGACAGCATTCTGAACTTAAACTGAGACCTATGTAATAGAAATGGCTGTCCTTTCAATATATATCAGCAAAGGCCCAAAATATTAGGACTCTGCTAGCTACCGTAATGAGTTAATGTCCTCCCAAACTAAAGACATCTTTAAGGGAAAATTTCAATTTATTTGAAATATATTTTTTCTCTAGGATAAATGATATTTTAAATAATTTTAACAATGAGAGAATAAATTAATTGAATAAGGAGTGACATAAGTGACTTTATTTTAAGCAAGCATAGCAAATAAGTGCTCTCTATAAAATATTTACCTTGATAGACTTTATACATAAAAAACAAAAGTTTCCATTCCAGGCATAATTTTGATAAACTTTACTGCAATTTTCCATAGAGTGGTATATCATCACTTCATAGAGGTCTGGCTTCTTTGGAACCAGTTCTAATTAACTGTATTTAGATTTCAGAAACATGAGCATGGTGTGGGTTCCCAGGTTTGAACATAACATTGTTATAAAGATAATATAGACTGCCCAAAATATGATACATTTTTTTTCTGTGTCTTTAAAAGCAATTCATAAAGCAAATCTCAAAGATTATTCATAAAACTTTTCTTAGTAATAATAATAAATAAACTGGTAGATTTATAGCTAGTGCAAAAGCCTTCTTTTAAAGGAACTATCATTTAGAAATTGAATATGCCAGATCTTTAAGATAAACTTTAGCTTAGTAAGTCATAATAACTAAGCATATACAGAAAAATCCTACATTTTATTTTATGAAATTGGAACCTACCTTTTTCCGTTAATTGAACAAGTAAATAGGAGATGAAACCTCTGAATGAAACCTTCACACTTAAATATGATGCAGAAACAAAAACACTTAAATGTTTATAACTTGTTCTTTTCTTTGACAATAGATAAATGATTGGAGTCCTTCCACAAACTTTTACATTTGGCTCATTCACATGAAATTCAATGTGATTTATTTTTTTTAAAATCAACTCAACCTGTCAAATAGTACCAAATTACACAATTTTTCCTATGAAAGCAATGATTACATTTCACACTCACACTATATTGGTTTTTTATGAATTTTAATTGATACAGGTATAGGCCTGGTACAACAAAATAAATATAGGAATAGCTACAACTGATTATTAGAAAGCTTTCAGCTAAGATTATAGGAGTCACAGAGCAGGGTGTCCTTGGTTTACCAGTTACAAAGTTACAATATGTTATGAATACTTGCCAGTATCCCTTATAGATGAAATAGTAAATCAATTTTAAAAAATGGAAGTTAGTTAGAGTTTCTCCAGCATCCAAAAAACTATTTGAAATAATACTGTATCAACAATTGGAAAACTTATTTGAGTAGCATGTATGCTATTGAAATATTAAATGTGATTTTGCCATTTTCAGGTTTTGGAAGTATTTATAGTAAATTGGGAAAAACTGTCTGTAGTCTTCAATTGACAACTCTTCAGAGTCAATCTCTAAAGTTATTTAATATCTCTGTACCTCAGTTTCCTCATCTATGAACTGGAATGAATACTATCATTTGGAAATTGAATATGCCAGATCTTTAAGATAAACTTTAGCTTAGTAGGTCATAATAACTAAGCATATACAGAAGTATATGCTTAGGTATTTGCAGGTTGCTGGGAGGATTAAATGAGTTAATATTCTGCCGTGCCCGGTGCAGAATAAGTGCCAAGGCTTTTTTGTCCCACCCTCTGGCATTGTGACATGCTATCACTTTATCTACTATTTACATATCAATTTATCTATTAGTCTAACTTTTACAGATATAAAAATGAGAATTCAAGAGGTTAATTAAAGAATGTACTCAGTCACATAGTGAGTCAGTGGGAGATTAGATTCAAATGTACATGTATGATGCTCTGTTACCTGCCTTTAGGGATGGTGATGATATGGACAAGGTCCACGCAGGATTGCACCTGTTATCTTTTATCCTTGGCATTAAAGCAAATTTGGATGACCAGACTCATGCTTAAATATCTGCCCCCTTCTCCCCACGGGAAAGATAAGATGCTTACTTTACCACTCATGCAGAGAGTAGCAGGTATATTTGAGCTGAGGAAAGTTTTCAGAACACAAATAGGCAAGCCAGATTGTGGGTACATTTATGACGAAAGACACCAATCATTGTGGGGCACATTTAATATTGTTGTTACATATTCCATAGACTATTTATAAATGCTTGAAAACCATTATAATGAGATGTATTTTTAGAATTCAAAAGTAAGCATGTTTTCTTAATTTTTTAAGTTATCTCATCTGTGTTTAGATAATGCTTCTCTTACAAAAGGTCACTGTCCTTTAGTGTACTGGGATCTCTTTTTGTTATTCAAAGTGGATATGAAAGACAAGTTCTTTCTAATGTCAAAGAGATTAATGCTCAATGTTTTTTGAGTTTTGCTTGTTATATATTCTTCTCAAACTAGCTATTCGTGCTTTCCTTCCTTTTCCTAAAATATTTTCAAAGTGAGCCTCAAATATTTTCCTTTAAGTTTCCTCTTATTATCGTAACTTTTAGAATATAATTCACCATCCTTTTACATAATTTTTCATTAAATAACATATTGTCTTATCGCACAAACTCCATTTACCAGTATAGGATTTTTCCTCTTATAAATAGCTTCTACGTGTCCTAATGCTTAATTCATCCTTTGTTCACATGGTATTATAGAATTTTTTTTTAGTATTTTTTTTATTAAATCATAGCTGTGTAATTAATGCAATCACGGGGTACAGTGTGGTGTTTTCATATACAATTTGAAATACACTCATCAAACTGGTTAATGTAGCCTTGGTGTCACGTTCTTAGTTATTAAGACATTCATACTCTGCTTTTAGAAAGATTCACTTGTACTCTTGTAAGATAAACCATAGAGGTGACCCCACCAATCACCCTCCCTCCACCCACCCACCAATCCATCTTCTCCATATTCTAAGGCTATAATTAGGTTATATCTTTCCTATGAAAGCTAGGTATTATAGAAATTTTTAAAGACTTTTTTTTCCTACGTTTTGAGGTTCCCTTTTATAAGTTCCTATATATTTACCACAGTAGGAACAAATCAGTGGTTGAGTTTCTAATTATTTCCCTTCTGAACTTCATCTCCTGCTGAGATCCTAATGAACAATGAACTATTCTCAAATCAGGCAGCAGAAAAAGGAAAAGGCGGAACAAATTTCTTAGCTAACACAACTAATGAATGATCCTAGAGACCAGGCCCCACCAATGCATTTACAATATCACTACGGAGATGCATTTAAGGAAAAAAAATAAAAAGGAATATTGCAATGTCTCGTGCCAGGGAATCAAAACTTCACGTGGCAATACTTGGAAATCAGCAAGGAAACCTAGGATGCAGACTGGAGACATTTTATTTCCAGTTCATTGGGATACGCTAAAATTAGCCTCTGGCAAGTCAGATTTAAGTGCAAGAGGAATCCCTCAACACATCGAAATTTCTCTAGGTGATTAATGCTTCCTAGGAGAGGTAATATCTTAGATGGAAGGTCGCACTTCTCATTATTGGCCTCCAGTTCCCACAACCACTCAGGCACGCTGCCCTCTCAGGCTCTTGGAGGTTACCAGTCCTGAGAAAGGCATGATCCCTTGTGGTCTCCCTACATCATACCCAAAGTTTTCTACATAAACCCTTCTAACTGTGTCTTAGATTGCCCAATTTAAGTGTGCTGTTCCCCATGAGGCTGGACTAGTAAAATTGGTTTGAGAGTAAATCTCATTTAGAATTCTGGCTCCAGAATTCACTGGCTATACAGTCCCGAGCAGGCGACTGAGCTGCTTTGTTCACTGCTTTGTCTGGAAACAAAAATGGGAAAATTTCCTCACCATGGAATGAGAGTTAAATGAGATCATATAAATATCTGACCTATTGTTTCATGTATAAGTGCTTATTTCACTTAATTTCTTGTCTTTCTTTTCTACCTGTTTATACGATTAGTATGTCACAAAGAAATGATGGGTTAAGAAAGATATTTTTTTTTCGGCTCGGCGCCTGTGGCTCAATCGGCTAAGGCGCCAGCCACGTACACCTAAGGTGGCCGGTTCGAATCCCCAGCCCG
>CAUYQV010197375.1:0-28273 GCA_963574575.1 Galagoides demidoff | reverse complement strand
ATTCATTGCTCAGAGAAAACTACTGCTACCTGGTGGGATATTTACTTTCAGTACGTTTTTTCCCAATGTATATTTTTTTACAAATTCAGATTATAATCCATACACAGTTTATATTACTTCCCCCCCCATAGTAACGTTACAGTTTTTCACGTAATTACAAGCTCTTCAAAATATCCATTTGCCCAAAGACATTGGGAATGAACTGGAGATACCCCAGACCCAGGGGACACTCTGGGCAGTATGGTGCTGAACCGCTGATTACGTGCCATTTGGGTCAGTGCACTGTGAGGGACAGTCGATGTGGGTGACACTATGGGAAGGTGATGTGACTGACAGCTTCAGGTTGGCAAGTAGGAATTAATTTTGGAATGACAGGTTATGTTCTGAGAGACCTGACAAGCAAATTATAAAAGTTGTAGCTTTCTAAGAGATGCTCGTCGTGTAGCTAAATATAGAACACACTACAGTCTACAGTAAGACAGAGAAACGGGTCTTTCCCTCACACCTCCCTCCTGGTGTGCCATAAATGGGTTACAGGTGGAAATACACTTATTTCCTAGTCCTTCTGGTGTCTGAGTGAGACTTGAGTGGCTGAAATTTTTGGCCACAAGGTGATGCCTCTGTTTCTCCAGGTAACATTCTCTGTGTATAAATGTCACAACGTAAAAGGGGTCGGGAAGTCCAGCCCCATGTGGCAGCCTGTCTTACCTTCCAAACCTTTGCTTGTGGCGTGAACTTGAACTTATACCATTTGAGGGAGTCCATTCTTTGAACAAAGAGTATAAATTCTTATGCAGTTTCTGCTGGAAATCTGTAAATATCCAATTGAGTAATAATAGCACATTTAAGAATTTCTTTCATATCTTTGTGAAGACAAGAATCTATAAGGTACACGGTGTTATTTCATAACTAAAGAGTCCAAAGTTCACCTGGCTCATAGGTGGCAGAGTTGGGGTTCAGATTCTTCTATCTGTGGGTTTTCTACTCTTCAGGGTCAGGTGATGGTGCCGATGACTGACGGGCAGGTGGAGCAGACAGCGTGGGTGCTCTGGACAAAAGGATGGTCCACGCCTCAAGCAGGACATAGCAGGACCATGGGAGAATTTATCATGCTACTCAGAAGGGCACCCAATTCAAAACTTCTGAATTGATTAATTCTGGGATTTTCCATTTAATATCTTCAGACCACAGTGGCTGCAGAAAGTGAATCCGAGAATAAGGGCGAATACTGCATTGTGAAAACAGGATAGAGAAAAATGACACAGCCACAGGAAAGTAGTTAGTGTAGCCCTTAGTACGCAGAGGTGCTCCGTAAGTGACGGCTATTAATAGTATTTACTTTTCACATGATTTCGCACATACAATCCTATTAATAACTTAGGACATCAGCACTACTGATTTACAAATGAAACTGACAGAGGTCAAATGATTTCCTCATGCTCATGCTACCAGCCGCTGTCAGAGTGAAGTCTCTCCCGTTTCAGGCTTGTTAGGAGATCGTCTGAGACCCAGGAGTCATCTGGTGACAAACGCCCTCAGGTTCCCGATGAAGACACACACCTAAAGAGGAGGAGGATTATTAGGGTTCTATGACAAATTAGTGCTAATGTCTGCATCAGGACTCACTGCCCTGTAAATAATTTTTCTTCTCCTGTTTACAGGAATCTTACAGAAAATAATCACATCCTTTCTTCCCTGGAACCTGTCCTCATACCACGCTGGGCTGCAGTTTTCATCTGCACAGCTTCTCCTCCTCAGAGGAACGACCTTTCTCCTGGTCTGTGTCCTGGGGAGAGGGTCAGTCAACAGCTGCCCTGCTGTCTGCCTGGGCAGTGTTTATAGGATCTCTTATGATAAAGACAATTATTTTACTTTTGTTTGCAACTCTCTATAAGTGAATGGGGAAAAGGACTGAATTGATAATGGTATTACTAATTACAATACTTGTGTTTACAGAGTACAAAAGTGACATGTGTCGTTATTAGACAGTAGTGGGTGAACAAAGCTGCGTAATATAAAATGGCAAGAGAGACTTCTGTTGCTCACTGTCTGCCTTTGTGCCTCCTACATTGTTTCTGCCCTTCTCAGGGAAGGTGAGGGCGACAGCATGTATGAACCTTTGGGACATAGGGTAAGAAGGTCCATAAAAATGGCCATCTCTTTTTTCCATCCTTCCTTCCTTATCTTTCTACAAGCACCCACATTTCTTGTGGATTATGGTAACACCCCATTTGTTTTCCTGAATCATTGATTAGGAATATAATTTCAAGCCACGAAGTAAAAGGAGAATGTGGAAGAAAGAGGAATAATATTCAGAAGTCATACTCCATACAGACTTGAAAAGTCTAATGGTTTAATCCAAATGAGTAAACGTCCAATTTAACATCTGAACTAGACCCTGAAACTCAAGGCAACTTTCGTGAAGCCAGAGTGGTCGGGGAAGCAATTTAAAAAGGGAAACCGAGAGTGAAGACTCCAGGTGCTACTTGTAAGGACATTACAGGCCCCCAATGGGGGACCCAGGGATCCCGATGTGTAAAGTGTCCTCTTCACCCTCTGAAGGATGTCACACTGGGGGAGGGACGGGTGGTATGCCAATCAATGACCAGGGACACGGTGCTTCAAAGGCATGCCCTTTTGTGCAGTTGCAATTACACTTCTGGAGCTATAATGGAAGTTTAGTCATTTGGACCCCTGGGGCTGAGGGCTATAAGTACATAGTGGCTTCTGTGAAATTACTCAGAGATCACCACCAGCAACAATGGCAGGGAGGAGGAGGACGAAGAGGAGGAGGTGGAGAAATTAGAGGCCTTATCACATACTGCACCATTTCCCCCTGCTGGGAAATGGGCTGCCGTAGAGGGCCAGAAGACCCAAATAGACCTTCACCCATGACTCAGAACTCGCCTCGCCCTTACAGAGATGGCTTAATTATCCAGCTCACCTGTTGGTGCCCTACCCTCTGAGAGTGGGAGTGGAGACCAAAGCCCCTGGGAAGACCACTCTCCCCCGTCAAGGAATTGGGACGATGCCTCCCTCTGGCTACCCTCTTCCCTTCCTGTTCCTCATGTGTTTTGCCAATGTCTAACAAACATCAAGTATGATGGGGTGAATTGTGTCCCCCTAATCCCTAGTACATCAAAACGTGACTCTTTGGAGACAGGGTCTGTAAAGAGGTAATTAAGATTAAATGACGTCATTAAGATTCAATGTGACCGGTGCTCTTAGAAGAAGGGGGCACAGACTGCAGGTGGGAAGACCGTGCAGAGACACAGGGAGGAGGAGACGGCTTTCTGCAAACCCAGAAGAGGGGTCTCAGATGAAGTCACCTTGCCAACACCTTGATCTTGGGATCTGCCAGCCCCCTGAACTGTGAGCCGGCACATTTCTGTAATTTAAGCCACCCTGTCTGCGGTACTTTGTCACACACCCCACTGTATTCCATCTCATGCTGCCTGTGCTCCCTGGCCTTAGAGGAGCAGGCCTGCCCCCGGCAGGGCCCGAGCGGCAGACACAGACCCCTGGCTCAGGGCCCCTCGGCTGGGCTGCTCTTCACTTGGGGCCTATCCAGTTCCAAGTGCCAGGCGACAACGTTATTATTTTTTTCACATTAAAAACGTCAAGCTGATCAAAGAAACAAACACTTTTAATGAAACATATGTGGGACACTTAGAAGGAGAAGATTTATAATGTGTCTGCTGTGAAACCAGAAGGCTGATGGAAAGTGTGAAGTAGGAGGAGAAAGATAACGGACGCCGGTGCCAGAGGAGACATGGCCTAAATATTAAACAGAAGGGAAAACCGGCCCCTCCACCAAGTCATCGCTCACTTCCGGATCCAGGGTAATCGCGGACGCGCACATGGCATCCCCAGCCAACTGCACTCAGCTCTCTCCACACTCGCCACAATATGTGCCCTGTGATGGGGAGGGGGGCGAGAGGGGGGATTAAACTTAAGACATTGGGAAATAAAATTGTCGGGGCTGATTCAAAACCCAAACTCAAAGGAATGCCCTCTGCCCTACAAATAGACTAACGTGATCGTTAACCTTCAAAATACGTCATAATTTGGGTGTATGTGTCTAGTTTTAAAAACCAGATGTTTCTAAAGTTCCTTTTGACATTCTGGATCTAAAATAAAACCCCGAGTAAGGAAGGGCTGGGGTCGTGTGAGAAGCCGGCGTGATAGTCCACCTTGGATGTGGGGGCCACCAACAGTGCGCTCAGGGTAAGCATGCATTTCGAGGCTGGGTTTTAACATTTTAGCCAGACACTAAATTAATATTAATTATATTTCTGCAGAAGCCTTCAAGGTATGTGTGGGTTTGTCTGTCTGGTTTCTAGAGGATCTGTGCATTTGCTGTGGTATACAGACGATGACCAACACATTATTCCTCTCATAATATTGATAAAATATCTTGCCTTCAAGCCAGGGTGGAAATACCCACAGACCTGTTATCTGTTCAAATTCAGATTTTTCTTTCCTGTAGGCAATTTCCAACATAGGCTGGAGGCCAGGTAACAAAGGAAGGACGGGCTGGGAAGTGAGGGCAGCTCTGATTCCCTCCCAGCCTGGCTGGCCTCCGGTTCCCCTTCCTCTCTCCCGTGGGCTCCTGAGGCAGAATCTCTGATCTTCTCTAAAAAGGGACTTCCCATTCCTTCTTCTAAGACCATCAGGGAATGGGGTCCTGATTATAGAGTCAGAGATGAAACGCGTGTGAGTGTGTGAGTGAGTGTGCATGTATGCACTGTGTGAGCGTGTCCATGTGTGAGTGTACATATATACCTGTGTATGAGTGTGTTTGTATGGGTGTATGCATAAGTGTGAGTGTGAACGTGTGTGTATGCATGTATGTACGAGTGTGTGAGCATGCATATGTGAGTGTAAGACTGTGCATGTGAGTGTGCGCATGTGTGAATGTACATATGTATATATATGTGAGTGTGTGAGTGTGGGTATGCATGAGTAAGTGTGGGAGTGTGAGGATGTGTGTAAGAGGCATGAAAGGGAGTCAGGGTCCCTCCTCTCTGGGGCCTGGATAAGGACAGCCTGCTTCTGAGTCTGCCCAGCCCAGGCTTAGGGGGTGGAGTGGAGCTGAGTGTGAGGAGTCTCTGTTTCCTGAGGCCACCTGGCTGACAGCCCCAGGCACTGTGACATTCTGTCCACCCTGGCCAAGTCAATCTCTCCTTCACGTTTTTATTTTTTACCTGAAACTAAGTCACTTGTTCCTAACTTGCAGTCCACAGGCTTCTCAGAGACACTTTAAAAAGGATGCAAAGGTGTGATGTCACTAAGAAGGGTTGAATTTATAATATGTATGCAGAGCTCCTTTGGGATTAACAAAATAAAATATATTGTAAAAGCATTGTTAAATTTAAAAGAATGTTAGTCATTATTTTTTCAAGTCTGTAAGTTCTAAAACATTATTTGGAAGTTTGCAATTTCTTTTTTTTTTTCAAGAGACAGGATCTCAGGGTGGAGCCATGTGGCACCATCATAGCTCAACATAACCTTAAACTCTCAGCTCAAGTGAGGCACTGGGGCTGCAGGCATGGGCTGCCACTCCTGTCTAATTTTTATTATTATTATTTTTTATAGAGATAGAGTCTTGCTATATTGCCCAGGCTGGTCTTTAACTCCCGACCTCAAGCAATCCTCTTACTTCACCCTCTCAAAGTGCTGGGATTATAGGCAGGAGCCACCATGCCTGGCTGCAATTTTGGTTATTTTTTTTTTTAACTTCAGAAGAGTCCTCTCTGTGAAAGAGGACATAGATCTTTCATATGTCCCACTGCACTCCACTTATGAGGTCTTGGTTTTGTGATTATAACTCCAAACCCAACTGGCCTTTGGGTTACTGTTTAATGAGAACATATCCAGTTCAAAGATACTCCTATAAGGCAGGGGAAAATTAAGGAGATGGTTTTACTCAGGCTGTTGCACTAGGGAGAATGTTCATTTATAAGAGGTGCCTGGGGCGGGGGAGGAAGTGAGTGTAGGGTTTTGCAAAGGCAGATAAACACGGGAGTGGTCTGTGAGTGTGATGGCAGTCACCAAGAAGGAGAGTGTTGCATCTTATTTAGAATATGGAAGAATGGGGTGGCCCTTTGTAATTAACCCTTTTCAGAAATGCAAATAAGAATGGAGAAGGGGAGATTTCTTACCCATCATTGTTTTCCAGGAGCACAGGAGTCCAACTTTGATACTAATACCAGAAATGTAGCTCAGTTGAGTTGACTCAGCTGCTCTGGAAGAATTTCTCTGTGATCCATTTACTGAGTCTTAATTTCACAGTCACAAAACTGAGGTGTCCAAAGATTAACCTTCTTCTCCTGTAACTGAACTGAAGTAGGATCTCAATTCCCCTTTCCCACTGATGCAGGAAAGCGAAATATCAGTTATTTCCATGTCAACTTAATCACATTAGGATATTGGTCACCTGAGGGTTTAAACTCCTTCAATTTAGAGCCAAATCTTCCCTTCCTCCTTCCTTCCTCCTGGGAGTTGATGAAATGTCAGGGGGAGGCATTCCTCTCATCTTAATCATCAGCACCTCCCCGCCTCTGCATTCACAGGTGGACGGTCTTAAGGGCCTTCTCCTCTCTGTCCAGGCAGCTTCCTCTGTGTCCTCATTCTCCTCCATACATGGTCTTCTCAGGTTTAGAAACCTCTCAGCTCCTTAATGTCCCTCTTGGGTGCAGTAGGGGAGAACCCAGAGTTTGGAGAGAGAGAGACATCATTTAATTTTGGGAGCTACCTTTAAGAAAAAGAATACAAAATTATGGCTTTTGTTGGGTTGAATATATCATTTAGTGTATTTCCTGGTGGCAAAGAACTTCCATTTTTTAAAAAAAATTATTTTAAAAATTTTTTAAAAATTCACTTTTTTTTATGCAACTTGCTCTGTCTCCCAGAGTGCAGTTGCATCATCATAGCTCACTGTAGCCTAGAACCACTGGTCTCAAGTGATCCTCCTGCCTCAGTTTCCCAAATAGCTGGGACTACAGGTGTGCACCACCATGCCCAGTTAATTTTTTACTTATTTTTTATGTTTTTAGAGACAGTCTTGCTATGTTGCCCAGGCTGGTCTCCAACTCCTGGCCTCATGTGATTCTGGTCAGCCTTCCAAAGTGCCACAATTACAGGTGTGAACCAGTACAGCTGGCCAAGAACTTCCATTGTACTGGGCATCGGTACAAGCTTCCCTTATGACTAGAAGAGCTTTCCATAGGCCAGACTCTGGTCTCACACATTTCCAAGCCTTCCCCACTATGCATGTGATTCTGGTTCTTGGTGCTGTAGGATATGTTCATATCATATTGCAAACTGTGGCTCTGTAACTTTGTGCCATAACTCTGGATGAGTTGGCACAGTGATGCTAGGAGGATTTTTGGCATTAATTTGTATGCTTGGATGGCTGGCAAAACCAATTACACATAGAAGTGACTGGAAACCATGCAAATACGTCTGACTAAACTCTAATATAATTGTATTCTCAATTCAACTTCCTCTTAGCTATATTCGAAAAATGCCGATGGCTACTCCAACACCATCTGACACAGAGGGAAGTGTGATAGAGAAGTTGGAATGGAAAGCAACAGTGGTCTTAACCAGTTCTGTTAAAATATCTTACTGCTGTGAATTTTACAAAAATGTGGGACCATGTGAATGCATTGCTAGGATGCCTCTTTAGGCTTTGTAAAGGGCATAAAATGAGGGCCCTCAAGCCTAAGTCTCCTTAGCTTCATGAGGAATCCTTCTCTTTGTGCAAGGGTAATCCCAGATGCTCTTCTTGCCTCACCAGTGTCATGGAAGACTCGGGGTATTGTCATCAATCCTCTCTGCAGACATGTCCTGCTCCCATTTCCATGTGACTGTTGCTAAGCTATGTTGGAACGAAGGTCTTCTGCATGAGATGGCTAAGCTTCAACTTCTACTTTGAGGACCCCTATACCTATTTGGGGTTTCTAGTCTTTCTTCCCCAGTCCAGAGCTTGGCCTAGAGAGAAGGACCATCCCATTTAAATCCATCAGCATCTAAAGTCTTCTCCTGTTCCATTTGTTTCTTCTTCCTTCTATTTGCAGCTATTCAACATGAATGTCTATCTGGGCCAGAAGACTATTGTCACATCATAAGGCATTTCCTACTCCTTCAGACTATTACCTTTTTCTTCTTCCAAAACTTTGCTCTTACAATGACTCAATTTTCAAAACTCTTGTCTTCTCAAATTTAAAATGTTTACATCCCCTATTGGCTTCTTTACTTTTGATTAATTCATCAAATGCCATTGATTTAATGGCTGGAGGCCTTTGGGGTCATGACAGAATTATGGGATAATTCAAAATTGGTTATTATTTTTACATTTCATCTACCCACATTCCTTTTGGGGCTTTAGAATGTTCTGGGTTGACAATTTTCTTAACAAATTTTGTCAAATGGGCTATGAAATTCTTGACAGGTACATCATTAGTGACTAATTTTAAAAATTGTATGTATGGCATTGTTTTTCTGTTTACTCATTTAAAGTAATTAGTACAGTGTCTGGCTTATAGTAAGCACTCCATAAAACTAGCTCAGGACTCAGTCTTCTACTCACTTCTCCATCCTGGAATTCAGCCAGTCCCAGGGCTCTAAAGTACCCTTGGCATGTTGGTGACTCCTAAACTTTTATCTCCAACCCTGGCTCTCCTCTGAGCTCCAGGGTTGAGTGGCCAATTGTTTATTCAATGTCTTCTTATTTCTTGATGATCTTGAACATTTGATAAAGTGACATGATGGTGTAGGGAAAGAATAGTGGGTCATGACCTTGATTCTTGTCTGACCTTGCCTCTAACCAAGTGTGTGACTTTGAACATGTTAGTTTTGCCATCTGGACTGGAGAGTCTTGTGAACTCCCTTCCAACTCTACATTTCTAGAAGTGAAAGTGATTTTCAAACAATGAAATGCCTACTATAAATGTAAGGCATTTTAAATACTTTACTCTTCCCAGTCATCCCTGCCCAGAGTGGTTCCTTGGTGTTGTGAACCCTGAACTTGTTTGTCCAGGTGGTCAGCACTGTAGTGATGGCTTCCTGGTGCAGATGTAAGAGCGCAAAGTCCAGAGTTTGACTGGGTTTGAATTCTAGCTCTTCTACTTGTCTGGCTGGCAAAGTGATTTAACTTCTATAATCCTCTTGCATTTTTTGGGGATGCATTTGGCTACAAGTGACTGACCACTTGATTGAAAATGGCTTAAGGAGTAAGGACTATTAAGAATACTGTGTCGAGGCTCGGCGCCTGCGGCTCAATCGGCTAAGGCACCAGCCACGTACACCTAAGGTGGTGGGTTCGAATCCCCAGCCCGGGCCTGCCAAACAACAATGACGGCTGCAACCAAAAAATGGCCGGGCATTGTGGCGGGCGCCTGTGGTCCTAGCTACTTGGGAGGCGGAGGCAGGAGACTCGCTTGAGCCCAGGAGGTGGAGGTTGCTATGAGCTGTGATGCCATGGCACTCTACCCAGGGGGATAGCTTGAGGCTCTGTCTCAAAAACAAAACAAAACAAAACAAAAACAAAAACAAAAATGAAAAAAAAAAGAATACTATGTCGATGCAATAATCAACAACAGCCAGGGAGTAGGTGGTTCCAGATTTGGTTTGGCAAAAACAGATTGGCTTTTTCCTCAGAGATGATGCATTAGAATGATGTAAGAAGATAGGAAGCATGGAAGGGGACTTCTCCTTATCCAGATACTTTTATAAGGCAGGAAAGTCTTTCTGAAAGACTCCAGCAAAAATTTCCTTGGGTTCCAATGGCCAGAGTTGGAGTCCATATTTATACTTGAGCTTCAAGGGCTATTGGAAAAGCCAGCAAATGGCATGTACTACCTCCTTCAAGTGGAGATCAGTCCTGTCCACAAGGAAGTGGGAGGGAAATGGCTTTTGGGTAAGCAGCCAACAGTGTCTGCTTCAAAAATCTAGCTCAGGGGATTATGAAAATCAAATGGATTTACTTATTTATTAAAGTGAATCTTTATGCTCATCTAATAGTTATATAGTGGTTGTTAGTGCCAAGCACTGTTTAATGTCAACCCATTTCTGCCTCACAATTTCAGGAGGGAGGTACTGTTATGATCCTCATTTTACAGACGGAGGAACTGAGGCAGCCAGAAATTAAAAGAACTGGCAAAGAACTCCCAACCCATGAATGGTGGAGGCAGAATTCAGACCCAGCTCTGGAGTCCATGCTGTCTACTCCTGCACCACCATGTCTCTTCAGAATGTGTGCTAAAGTAGTGGTCTCCCACCTTTTTGGTAGGATGGACTGGTTGCATGAAAGAAAATGTTTTCACAAATGGGGGACAGGGGGTATTATTTTCTCATAAGAAGCACACAACCGTGACCCCTCACATGTGCAGTTTACAGGACATTTTATACTCTTGTCAAAATCTGTTGCTGTTGGTCTGACTGGAGGTGGAGGTCAGGTGGTGATGTGAGAAGGTGCGCGGCTGTAAATACAGATGAAGCCTCACTCATTTCCTGCTCACCTTCTACTGTGTGGCCTGGTTGCTAACAGGCCACGGGTCAGGACTGGCCTTTTCCTCAGAGTTGACTGGTCTGTGGCCCGGGGGCTGGGGACTATAGTGTTAAAGCATCACATGAAGAAGACTGCCTGAGAATGCTGGTTTTCCCTCTCTCCTCCGATCCTGCTACAGAGCATCCATATTTACTAGATGGAAAGGGCAATAAAAAAAAGCAGAATATCCCACCTCAAATGCCTTTCTCCTACCCATCCCAGTGTCCTATGTTTGGTTTCCCTCTTCTGGAGGAGTCCTATCAATTTCAAAAAAAGATTTGTGAAATCTATTCTAAAAGTTCTTTCCTACTTATTTTATTTGTTTTAAATTTCTTTTTTCATTTAAATCCTAAATCAAGGAAGAATACATATTTTCTTTTTTCTGGTTGAATAGAAATGGGTTGCAGGAGAGACCAGTGAGGCCTTCTGGGGAGTTGTCCCTGAATATCCTCTCTTCTTGGAAAGAGGCACCTTAAGGTGTAGTGAGAACTCCACAGTGACAATGCCTTCTGGTGACACAATGACAGTGCTGCTTTAAAATAAGATATTTTGAGTATCCTGTCAATTAACCAGATTTGGATGGCATCCAGGGAGGGTGGGCCTCATGGGATGACTTCTGCTGCAGTGACACATGGTGGAGAGGCGGCCGCAGGGGGATCATTTTGGAGACCCCTTTTTCTAAGGACATGAAGGAAGTGAGACTCCTCAGGAAGGAAAAGGAAAAGACTATCACAAGTTTCCTAGCTTGGGACACTGAAAACAGAAAAACAAATCAGGCGTCCACACAATGAAGAAAAAAGAGCCTCTGGAAAGGGAGGAAAAAACAACCAAATATAACTCCACACAAAGACAATGAGGACAACCTCCTCATCGGTTTGACAATCAACCAAGAATAACATATGAGTTCATGGAGCTTCAAAGAGGGGAGAGATAGAAGCATTAGCTGGCTTCTTTAAAAATGAAGAAGTGCATTTCTCATCTTCATGCAGAGGAATGTTCGGAGCAGATCCTCATGGCGCAGACTTAGCCCCCTAAAGTGGGGGTTTCCTGTAGAGATGAAGCAGCTGCACCTTTGATGACTCCTTGGATATTAGCAAAACACTTGCTAAATATAGATGAACATCAACAAGTCATAAATAAGGGAACAGGAGTGGGAAACACCATACAAAAGGTGCGTGGGCAAGAACAAAGACGTCTTTCTGCCAAGACAATTATCACGTGCAGCATCGAAGCATTAATCACTGAGTCATTTAAAAGTCCAAATGCCAAAGAAGAATAAAAGTCCCAAGCAGGAAACTGTCACATGTCAGGGCACTGGAAACCAACTCCTACCTACTACCTGTTTCCATCACTCTGTTCCAGTGGAAAGAAAACAGGACATTGGCAGGAACTGAGGGTGTCCTGACAGCCTCGTGGCAGGGAGCTGCTCGGGTCTGATGTTTGACCTACATTATTTCTTTCTCTGTTGAAATTTCCTTTACGGTATGAGAAGAGGGAAGGTTTTTATCCTGATATCCCTCAGAAATATGGGATATTTAAGGATACCTCAGCCTTAAAAAGGTGCACACCAAGGTGTGAACAGCTTGGACCACATCAGTTTGGACCAGGCTAGTGCAGATAATGTTGTTGTTTTCACAAAAGAAAGGCACACATGTGCTGATCAAATTCTGCTCTTCCATTCTGCCTAGACTAAATCCATTGAAAATTCAAAGAATCTGTACTTACTAGGTGCCACATGTACGTGGTGTTGGCCTTGGCTGTGCCCATAACACATCAAATCAAAGAAGCACGGCCCCTTTGCTTGTGAGACTTGGTCTCGGAAGGCTTTGCCCTGAGCAGATGGAGCATTCTGGATCAGTAATTTTCGACCGGTGTGCCACAGCGCACTGATATGCTGCAAGAGGATCTTAGGTGTGTGGTGAACATTTCAAAAGATCATTAATTAAATTAGTTTTGAAAGAAGCTCAAAGCACAGTAAGTATATATATATTTTTTACTCTTTCGTTTGGTTAACATAGTTTAAGTGTGCCAAAGAAGTTTAACTGCAGGTGTGCTATGAGATCACAAGGGTTGAAAACACTGCCCTGGAGGTGACTCCTACAAGTTTAGTAATTCCTGCCCAACGTAGAAAAAAAATCTCCACCTTTTTTTGAGACAGAGCCTCAAGCTGTCCCCCTGGGTAGAGTGCTGTGGCATCACAGCTCACAGCAACCTCCAACTCCTGGGCTCAAGTGAGTCTCCTGCCTCAGCCTCCCAAGTAGCTGGGACTACAGGCGCCCTCCACAATGCCTGGCTATTTTTTGGTTGCAGCCATCATTGTTGTTTGGCGGGCCTGGGCTGGATTCGAACCCGCCACCTTAGGTGTATGTGGCTGGCACCTCAGCCACTTGAGCCACAGGAATCTCATCTTGATACCCCAAAGTAAACAGTGTCTAGTGCCACAGATACAGCAGATGATACCTAAGTTGCAACCTGTAAGATAGTTCTGAAACACTCAGAGGGTCTGCAGAAACAAATAACAAATATAGAAAATACATATTCACATCGTTTGGTAAATCTTCAATCTAGTGCTGTGTACATCAGTGACTGTGACTGAAGCAAAAATTAAGCCAGGGTTAGCTAGTGAAGGGAGGGAAAAAAATCCACAGATCTATTTATTTATCTTTATGCTATCTGGGGATTTTTGCAAACCCTGGTAATTTATGAATTACTGCTTGTTCATTCAAATAGATTGCTTCACACACAACATAGCACTTGTACAGGACCACCTGGGCCACTTGATATATCCTTTATTAACCAGAGATTTTGGTGAAAAGGGCTTCTTCTATCCTCGCTGCACTATCAGTGACCAAATGCCTCCTGATGCATCATTTTTCAGGATGAAGCTCAGTCACGTGCACCTCACTGGGCTTCGTGCCCCACCCCTGAGTGCCCTGACGTGGAGCTGGTACTGGTGTTTGAGGGACGAACTACACATGCTGAGTGGATGTGATGCAGAGGACTGAAGAGCTTTGGAGCCTTTTCTGGTCAAGCTTTGTAATTGCCCAGTACATAGAGGGAAGCAAAGACAGCTCAGCGGGAGACAGGAGACACTGAAGTGATGTCTACCAGTTCTCCAATTCTTTAAAGAAAGGATGGGGTGATACGCATTTGTTTTTTTCTGCCTTCAGCGAGGGAACAGTCTGGTCCTCAGAGCTTGGGAGTGGCTGTCGTGCCCTTGCTTCTCATGCACACTGCTGGCAGCAGATGTGGCCCCCAGTGGAGTTGCTGAGTGACTGCTGTGGCTGTTACTGCCTGTGTATCTCTCCTGGCTGAACATTTTGAGCTGTGCTTATAGCTTCCTGAGGTCAGCACTCAGCAGAGGGTCCTTAGGAGTTCAGCTTTCATGCATGTCTTTCTGTGGGTGTTTTGAAATGAATACAGAGACACAAAAAGTTGAAGGGAGTATTTACGAGCATTTTCATTCAAACAGAACCATCTTTTGCTTCCTCCTGGGCCTCCTGCTTTCCTGTCCACAAGAACAGCTCTCAGGAGTGGCTTGCTGCAGGCCACCGTCTCTCTAGTCTCTCTAGCCTCTAGGGAATGTGACTGCATTTGATCTCTCTGTGTCCTGGGACCATCGCTTTTTATCCCCCTTCAATTGACAGGAATCCTGTGGAAATTTAATGTTTTATGCCAGAGAATGGAAGAAACCATCAACTTTAAGAAAACCATTATTTTGTGTTCTACTAAGACACAAAGAAAAAAAAAAAAACCATGCTGTCAAGTTCTGTCCTGCCGTGGATTGCAAATGCATCTTGATTTGAGAGCTGTTAAAATAGCTACAGAGAAGATTGGAAGAAATACACATCCATCATTTTCTCGGGACCACATACAGAAATGTGGGGATCTAACAAGCATAGGTACCAGGTAAATACGCTTTGCAGAAAAAAAAAGCAACCAAACTCCATTTAATGTCTGCTTCTATAAAGTTTGCCAGATGGGGACTTTAGGACAAGATTCCTTATTGGAGTCTTTTTTTCAATCATCACCCCCTATAATACCTGTTAATATGGGACTGGTGAATGAAGTTGACGAATGATCAGACATCTCCGTGTTTTCTCAGTCTGTGATATGGTGGACGGACTAGGTAACAGCAGCAAGAACGGCAACGGCAGCAGTGACACACACAGGCGTGCAAGGCATGCAAGGGGCTTTGCCTCATGTTCTCCTCCCAACAATGTGGAATTCCACATGGGTTTTGGAGAACAGTTTTGGAAATAACTTGCTATGTATTTTAGACAACCTAGAGCCAGATAGGGTGGTGGGGAAGGCAGTACCTAGCTTGTGCTCTTGATACGGCTCTCATGGATCAAAGTTTGTTTCATTAATTAATTAATGAAGACAGGGTCTCACCCTGTTACCCTGGGTAGAGAGCCGTGTTGTCATAGCTCACAGCAACCTCAAACTCTTGGACTCAAGGGATCTTCTTGCCTCAGCCTCCCGAGTAGCTGGACTGTAGGTGTCCATCACAATGCCTGGCCGGTTTTTCTGTTTGTTTAGAGATGGGGGCTCACTCAGGCTGGTCTCAAATTCCTGAGCTCAAGCAATCCACCCTCCTCAGGCTCCCAGAGTGCTAGAATTCCAGGCCTGAGCTACTGCGCTCTGCCTCAAAGCCCGCTTTAAAACTTACAGATTACTATGTGGCCATAAAAAAGGATAATGTCCTTTGCAGAAAAAAAAAATACTTAAAGTTATTAAATATATAATAACTATGAGAGAGTATTTCTAACACATCTATGGACAATTTTAAGAATAACCCTCTCTTCTTCTCTCCCAAGGTCATCACCGAATTTTATGTTCATTGCCCCTTTGAGTTCTTTATTAGAGACACTCCTGAAGAAGACATTGGATTGCTTGGTTTTGCCTGTTTTGGAAGCTCAGGTAAATAAAATCATACCGTATGTCTTTTTCTGAACTTGCTTTTTTTTTTTTCTTGCTCAGCGTTCTACATTTTAGATTTAACCAAGTTCATGTGTAGCCATATTACATCCCGTCACATGACTCCATCCTAATTCACTCACACACTCTCTTGTGTATGGGTGTTTGGCTTGTTTTGCTCTGAAAGGCAAATGCTGTGAATATTCTTATATTTATTGCCCGGGCACAAGTCTCTCTTGGCTATGTGTGTACTTGGAGGTGTATATCAGGGAGTGCATACCCGTGGGAGTGCCTGTGGGTGTGCACAGTTTAATGTTACGAGGTGATGATAGTAAATGGTATTCCAAAGTGGGGGGAACAATTTTGCTCCCACCAGCAGCTCATGGGAGTGTCCATTATTTTATATCATTTCTTTTTTGAAAATTTCAGGTTAATGTCCGTATCACGACTCAACCTGACATTATCAGACTTTTAAAATTTTTGCCCACCTTGTGGGAGTGAATAGTATCTCATAGTGATTTCATGATGCGTTTTCCTGGTGATTAATGGACCTTTCCCCCTATGTTTAAGCGGCATTCGTCCTGCCTCATCTGTGAAATGCCTCTTTGTCTCTTTTGCCCGTGGATTGTTTGTCTCCTCTTGGGTTGTTGTATTCCCAGAAGTCTTTATTTCCTGGACGTCCATCATTTGTTAATTACATCTTTCTTGTCCTCTTTCTTTACTCCCTTTTGGTGTCTTCCGATGAATTGAAGTTAATGTGGGTTTTTTGTTATAGTTTCTTCTTTTTGTGAATTGCTTAAGAATCCTTCTCTATTCTGAAGTCACAGAAATGTTTTACTATTTTTTCCCCTAAAAATTGTAAGGTTTGCTTTTCCATATGCTACTTCTCTTTTTGGAACTGATTTCAGTGAATGGTGTATACAGACGGGGTCCATGTCCTTTCCTTTCTCTCCTTCCTTCCTTATGGCTACCTCATTGTCCCAGCACCCTTGCTGAAGTCTTTCCTGTCTGTTTATTTGCGATGTCAGATTTTCTACGCATGCGTGGATCTTCTCGAGCCTCTCGGATCTTTTTTACAGAGCATTTGTCTGACCTTGCACACCACGGTGTTGTTCACCGTGACTTCATAATCAGTCTTCTATCTGGTAGGGCACAGTGTAGTTTTCAAATCTGGTTGGAATCTGAATCGGTCAGAAGTTCGGCTGATTGATAAATACAGGATTTGCTCCAAACTAAAAAGTATGCTGAATTGATGCCATGTAAGAAAATGAAAGGATGAGGAAAAGTCCTTTTCTTCAATAGCCCCATTTGGACCAAATGTACATTTTTTCTTTTGTAAATATACAACAGAAAAAAAAAAAAAGCTAGGACGTACTTTGCTGAAGGCTAGTGATGATTACCTATTTTTGTCCTTGCAGAGATGTTTCGATGCTTTTGGGTTCCCGTCTTATAAGAACCACAGATGACTTGATTGACTATAAAGTGCTGATAGCACGGTGCTGTTGGGGACTTTCACTCACAAGGACATTGATTTCCCTTTCTTCTTCCACGCACTCAAGTTTCTCATCTGAGTGAGCAAGTCTTGTCTTTAGAGACCGCTCTAGCTCACCCAAGTTGATCCTATTTTATTTTAATGAAAAAAAAATTATATATAATGGAAGAGAACAGAGTTTTCCCTTGGTTCTCCGGAAGATGCCTTCTTTAGAGTTATCTAAAGTTTATCAGCAAAATAACTTTGACTAAGTTAAATGGCGATGTGTCACACACCCAAAACGTGTGAAGCAATTTGAAAAAATATTTTAAATATGCCATGGATTTGTAAATTAATGCAGGGCTCACTGTGCTTGAATTTCCATTTCTAAACTGCTTCATTTGCATGCAAAGAGTGGGCAATTTTTGTGTGTGTGAAAATTTAGCCTTAAGAAATGAAAATCAAAAACTCAGCAACTTGAAAAGAGCTGTTAGGCATAGAAATTGTTTAATCGGTTTCCAGCAGGGCCAATGGTGTTGGCATTTTGAAATACCAGATTGGATTGGCATCCTAGGAAAAAAAATCCTCAGCTCAGAAAAAGTCGCCTAAAAAAGCCACCATCTACAAAGTGGTGAAAGAAGATAGCCGAGATATGACAAATGCCAATGGGACAAATTCTGCGATGGAGAGAGAGCCTGAAGTGTGAAATGAACAAATGTTCCATGTGATAAAATCTCTGTCAGTGCTACCCCAATCATCCGCTCTGACAAATACAATGCCTGATCGAAAAATCAGGTGCTTTGTCCAAGGGGTTGTTTCTCCCGGATGTTTCGTGAGGTCCCAACCTTGTGGGTGCATCCTCAATGTCATGCTCTCACTGCAGCGTGGACCCAAACGGGACCTAATAATTTCCTCTCTAACAAAGTTGAGATCCCCAACTTAGATTTTCATTCCAGGGTTTTTAAAATGCAAGTTTAAAATAAGAATTCATTCAGACACAGCTCCACATTTTGTGGTGCTTTTGTGGCTCCGGCCATGAAGACTAGACCAGAATACTGTAGTTCTTCATCTATCATATCCCAAATAAAAGGTATAATGTCAGATCTATTTGCATGTAATAGTGTATATGACGATGATGATGATAATGATGATTAGTAGTAATAATAAGAAGACCAATAATAATAAACCCTGTGTCTTCATTTATTTATTGCGTACACATTTACTGGGTACCTACTTTGTGCTGGGCTGGGGACTACGGGTGTTGCTGATGCAAAAATGATGGAGAAACAAACTATTTTTAAGCTCATGGTCTTTGCAGTGAGTTTCTATCTAGTGGGTTTTACAACACAAGTGGCCTCACCCAGCTACCTGGTTTACTCCCAAAGGACCAGCTGAATACAAGAGGCTCAGATAACAAAGAAGTTAATTCTGTCTTTTGCTATTTTCTTTTTAGTCCAAGCCTGTGGCGGCGTAACTGACTCAAAAAACGCGATGCTATTGCCTTTGAGGCCTGTGAACTGGAAGGTTTGTCATTTCCTTTGGTCTTCACATAGGCGGGTGGGGAAAATGGGGCGTCCGCAGTTCTGACTTCCTTCCCCAAGGTTGGAGATGGAATTCTTGGGGAAGAAAAAGAGAACACCATAGCTTCATGCTGGGATCACTTCTGTTCTTGTTGTCACTGAAAACAAACAAACTACATGGCCCAACCCTTTTAGACGCGAGTCCTAAGTTCCCGATGTGACGTTCGTCACGCACCAACATTTGTTGATTAAACAACTGACAATTCAGGCATGACAGGCTCAGAGCTAGAGCATGTTAGAAAAGGGTTCGATGTGGCAAAATAGAGAAGTATGGTTTTGAAATATGATAGACTCAAACAGCAAATGTTAATCGTGCCTACCATGTGTATATTAAAAACTAGTAAATTCTAGAAGGTGCATACAGGCAAGTGGAAGGAAAAAATTGTAGTTTTGGAGGGAGAAACGTTGTAGGGATGGGCCCTCCGTGGAGATTCTTCGGCATTTTTTTTTTTTTTTAAATCTTTCTGTAGCTGATCAGTAGACTGAGGTGTATCTTTGGCTCAGGCTGAACTCGCAGGACCAAGACTTTGGTTCTATTTGAATAATTATCGAATTGCTGTTCAGTACTAAATAATCTTGTGATTTGTCAATAAATAAAGCAATTCCTTTGTTCGATGGCCACACATGTGGGGTATGTGTCCCTATGTATATCTGAACCTTAAATAAGCAGGATTTATTTTCCTTAGTCAAAATTTCATACTTCAGTTAATAGGTACAAAAATACCGCTATATAATAGGAATGAGTTCTAGTATTTGATAGGATAATAGGGAAAGTATATAATGAACAATAATTCATTTCATATTTCAAAATAATTATAAAGAGAAGAATTATAGTTTCCTACACAAAGAAAAGGCAAATGCTTGAGATGATGGATATCTCAGTTACCCTGACTTAATCATGCTATATTGTATACATGTATCTGAATAGCAACATGTACCCCCAAATGTGTACAACTTTTATAAACAAATAAATTCTTTCTTAAAAAATTCATACTCCAAATGCTAGTATATGAATGTATGGCAAATGCTTCAAGATGCATATTAAATGATATTTCGTATAAAATCCAGTATAAAACCTTGGTATAATACTAGCTTGTGCAGATTTTACAAAGAAGGACAGTCTAAGCGTGGGTTTAGGCAGCTACTCTCAAATGACCCCCCTCTGAACCAGCAGCTCATGTCGGTTAGAAAAGCTTCTGGCTTCCTAGTCAGAAAATTTGATTGATGGTAGCCTAGGCAATCGATATTTGACTTTTGGAAATAATAAGAAATGTGCAAGTAGGCACTTTTAGGTATAGGTCCAATAGCTATGCAAATCTTCAAACATCTAGGAGCCAGGATTTCACTGACAGCACCCTATCATGCTCACTTTTTTTTTTTCCTTTGTGGTATTACCTGCTGTTTGCAAAATGGCTGCCTGAGCTCCAGACATCATTGCAAAGCAGCCAAAGCAGAAACTGAGAACCAGAGGCTAAAGATCTTATCTTCTGAAACTCGATCTGTTTTAGGCAGTAGGGGGAGCTTAGGGAGTTATTCTCTCTTCCTCTCATTGGTCATAATGGGATCACACACCACCTTACACCAGTCACTGCACTAGGGAGGATGGGATTATACTGTGAGTTGTCAGATCATTCACTGTTCACTTCCTGACCCTGGGTATCTAAGATCTAGGGATATCTGCTCATTACCTGAACTCATTGTCAGAGTTCTGTGGTCAGAGTAGAAGGTCATGGGTAGTGTCTATCCAGAGCCTATGGGATAAGCTAGTGTCGGGCATCAGAGAGTTCAGAGAAGTGACATGAGACAGACTAGTGGGTTAGACCAGGGGCTGCAGACTGAATTCTGGTTCTGTTGCTTACCAGCCATGTGAACTTGGGCAAAGCAGTGAACTCCCTGCTTCATTATTGAATTACCTGTAATAATACTCACCCGCAAGGGTTGTTATGAGAATTAAATGAGATAATGTGACCAAAGCACTTAGCACAGAATTGGGTGTGTGAAGAAGGGTTAATAAGGGTGTGGGTGCTCTTTTACTTTTACAGAATTGGGTAAAGAATGGAAGGTCTTTAAAAGGAGATGCCAAAAAAAAAAAAAAAAAAAAAGAAGAAGAATGGAAGGTCCTCTGTTGCTATACACACAGGAAGCTTCGGAGCTCACTTTTGGAAAGATCACTGTTCCGAGAATCAGGAGGTCAGGCTTATAATCCTGGCCCTGTCTTAAAATAATGGTAGACTTTTTATAATAGACAGTTAGTGACAGGAGCCCTTGGGATCTTCAGGGGGACTTTTTATCATAGAGAGTTAGTGAGGGGCCCTTGGAGGTCTCATCACATTCATTACAGACTGGTGACTTCCTGTACTTTTGCTAATATCACTGTTTGCTGTTGTCCCTGTGAAGGTGGAACATAATGGAGAGGCTTGTGCCCATCCTAAGGTTCCGCCTGGTAACCAGATGCGGTTACAGCCAAGCTGGATGCTGCCTTGCTGCTAAAACGGCCAGTGACCTCTTCGAAAAGCGACTCCCTGGATCTGCCATCCCAGCGGGGCTTCTGTCCTGTTCCCTGGAAAGACTTGATTTTATATTCAGAGCTCAAAGGGGTATTTGGAAATGCTCTGAGTTAACTTTGTACTTATTTCGTTTCAACAAAAACAAGGCCGATGCATAATTAGCATTTTAACAATAAATAAATTAGAAGTTGAGATTGCGACAACGTACACTGTTAGGAGAGGAGCTGAAGAATGCAGTCTAAAAATAAAGGCAAAATCATAAACACACTCTCTTTTTCTCTGTGGAAATAAAAAACACACCAATGGTTTTATGACAAAGGAGGGATAATGAAAGGAACCGAAAACTTTTCTCCCCACCTTCTAGTGGGAAGGTAGTTGTGTGGAATAAGATGGGGAACAGTTGTACCCAAGACAATGAACTTGCCCTACAAGGCTTGATTATTAGTTCCACTTAAAAAAAAAGCAACAACAAGGATAAATGGAAAACTGATGTTAGGAGATTTTAAAAAGCTGCAACCTATGAAAACTAAGTAGGCATTTGCAAAAGACTGTTCCAATCAACAGAATTGTTTCCTTCAGAAAAACTGTCGGATGCTCCCCATATTCTGTCCTGGCACAGCCTGGAAATTGTCTTTCTTCCTGGGGGACACGGAGCTGTTCAAACGCTTCATAAAGTCTGTCATGCCCTAAAAAATTCTGAGTGTCATCATGGAATAATCAGCTGCAGATTTAACGTTATGAATTTTCCAAGGCCTGTTGCAATTCAGGGAAATCTGGAGCGCGTGGGGGAAGGCTGGTGAGTCCATATTAAGACAAGGTGTACCCCAAGTGACAGGAGCCCCTGGGAAAGACAGGGCCATGGAGCACAACTTTGCACTGGCTCAGACTTTTGGAAAGGGAGTATCCACAAGCTTAGATTTAGCTGTAGCATGGGACGGGGGTAGGCATTAACCTGTATTTTGAGTTTCTCTAACTTGCTTTATGGCGCTGGATCTCGAGGGCTGTATGTCTTGGGACAGAAACAAGCAAATGTGTAAACCCAAGTAAGAGAATTTCATATTCTGAAATGATCCATATCCTGAAAGAGGATCCAGAACAGAGATACTGAAAGTATTTTAAAATTTGGAAATGCTTGTGTACGTGTGTTTGTGTGCACAGGCACACGCTTGAATTGCAGCTCCGCTGTCTGCTTTCAGTGTGAATATGATAATGACCTTTATCCGGAAATGAATGTAATGAGTTTCTCCTCCCCTCCCTGCTGGGCTGTGGCCCCCTCTTTGGGAGGAACTTTAGAAAATGCTTGTGCTTAATTAAGATCCTGTACACTTGGGTATATGAAGAGAGACCCTCAAGACTGGAGGGAACTGAAGTTGGGTAAAAAAAGTAGAAGAAAATTTGTAATGAAAAAATTATTCCCTTGGTTAAAAGAAAAAAAAAGAAAGAAAGAAGGAAAAAAGAAAGGAAGAAAGAAAGAAAGGAAGAAAGAAGCCAGGGGGGTAGGAGCAGGGCAAGGGGTCTGGGGGAGATAGGCAGGACACACTCAGGACAAAGCCCGTGAAACAGAAATGGATCTGAGGGAAGAAGGATGCGGATGAGTGAGAAAGGCAGGGGCTGTGTCTGTCCATCAGGCCTTGCAGCCCACTCGTAGCATTTGCAAACTGATCACAGAGATTTAGAGCTGGGAGGGAGCTTTAAGGTCTACCTTCTTCGAGGTGCAGATGAGAAAGCAGGTTGAGCGCTTTGCCCGAGGTTCCCACTAAATCAGACAAGAGGTAGGCTGGGCCCCAGGATGTCCCATTCTCAGACTGGACGGTCCCGCCATGGGGCAAGTGACCCATTCCTTACCGACTTGGACTTCTGTGCTTCCTGAAATTTCACTAGGAAATAACAAAGGAAGTATAGAAAACTAGATTGATAAAATAACTGAAAAAAGTGACCAAGGAATAACAAGGGTTATGGGTAAAGCAGGAGTTTCTTTCTTTCTCTCTCTCTTTTTTTTTTTTTTTCAGATGGAGTCTCACTTCATTGCCCTCAAACTCTTGGGTTCAAGTGACCCTCTTGCTTCAGCCTCCCGAGTAGCTGGGACTACAGGATCTTGCCACAAGGCCTGACTAGTTTTTCTATTTTTAGTAGAGATGGGGTCTTATTTTGCCCAGGCTGGTCTTGAACTCCTGAGCTCAAAGAATCCACCTGCCTCAGGCTCCCAGGGTGCTAGGATTGTAAGTGTAAGCTACCCCACCTGGCCACGCAGTTTTTTAATGCCCCCTGTACACTAGAACCACCTAGGAAGCTTAAAAATAAATCCCATGGCTGGGGAACCAGCGTGAGTGAAGCTCTGATGCTGATCATTATTATACAAAGCTCCCCGATGATCTTAATGGGCAGCCAGAGATGGCATAAAAGATCTGGGTTTGAATCCTGTTATTGGCTGTGTGACTTGAGGCATGTTATGGTTGCTGTGAGATTAGATGAGATGAAGCTTGTGTCCTGCCTGGCACAAAATGGGCACTTGTGACCAAATGTTTCCTTTATGAGAACTCGAATCTCAGCGACTGTAATTATAGACTCAGCTTTGCGTGTGTGTGAGCTCCTATGGAGTGAGTTTTCTTTTCTGGTATGTTCCTAACTCCCCGAGCGCATTTTCAACAATTCTCACCTGAAATTCAAAAATGTTCACAATTTTTAAAATAAGGTGATGGGGAAGATGGTGTAGCTGCCTAGAAAGTGATACATAATTCACTGACAAAGTTGCTTCTTCCGGCATCCTGGTGGGCTGCCTGGAGGAGGCGGGCCTTCTATTAGGGGTAGCACAGGGCATCCCAGGTTCTGATCATACGGTGGATGATGATACAGAAATACAGCCTTAAGTGGCATTGAGTCACACATCCAGACAACCATCGCCTTTCCAATTTTCTTTCAGTGCTTCTGCTGGTAGGAAGGACATTTCACTAATCAGTAATATGGCTGTTTAACCAGAAGTCGTTTCCGAGCCCAAAATCTAACATTGTTTCACTTTCCTTCTGTTTATGTTTATGGTTATCTTTAATTTATGGCAGGAGATACTGGTCTCCATTCATAGTAATGAACTTGTGCATTGAAAAAAATGAGCTGACTTTAAGAGAGTGTTTAAGTAAACAACACAGGAGTGGTAAGCAGGTAAGGGCAAAAACCGTGGTGAAGGGGTCCTTGCTTTTGGATTCTGGGGTTCCTCTTTTGGCTCACCTGGGAGACCAGGGGCTAGAGTAGTAACACATCCTTCCTGGGCTTCAGTTTCCTCCACCCTAAAAAAATAGTGTTAAACTTCACCCATGCCTAGGATTGCTTCCAAATGAAGCATGTCTGCTATTCAAATCATCACAGTTTAGCCTTTCAAGAATAATCTCACTCATCCAAGATCCAAAGAAACCCCATTAAAAAAAAAAAAAAGAAGTGGTGAGAAGGAAATTACAATTTTCTATGTTCCCATCCCATAGAGGAACTTTCGAGTTACTGGTTCTTAATAAAGCCTGTGCTCATCTGCACACATCTTTTCTTGCCAGTAGCCTCCGTTGGCTAATTGGGAACACTGCTGCGGACTGGGTGATTGCATATATTCAGGTGTAACACCCAAACCAGGTGTGCTCTTCTGAGAGTTTCCCAGGTAACAAGATCTGTAGATTATTGCCAGGTTAGAGTATTCCCCTCTTTTTAGCACTCGTGGGAGATCTGAAATGCAGGATGGATTCTCCCACTGCAGAGTGGTAGTAAAAGGGTAATGGGTATAAAACAGCATTAATGTGGTGTTTTGGACACAAAGTTGGCAACAGTGCTCTGCCCACTGCTACCAGATTCCTAAAGGTGAGTCCTGGTCGGTATCCTACAGCTGCCGAGGGGTGGAGGTGCGTATAGTGGGGCCTGAGGGATGTGGGGCAAGACTGTGTCATTCCCTGAGATGGGGAAGGGAAGGGCCTAGGGCAAGGCCAGCTGGTTCTGCAGGTGCAAGTCTAAGGAGGCAGTCTCAATTCCTGGGTGTTCCTCCCTGAGTTCCGGCCGTCTGAAAACTCTCCACTCCTGGGCTACTGAGATTTCTCTCTGCTCTGCTCTAGGCAATGAAGAACTAACTTATTTACCAATTCATTATGCCAGCCACTGCCCCCTTGTCTCCTCTCAGGTTTCTACCTTTACCATGTGGCTACAAGGTCATCATTGTCAGGCTTCAGAAAAGACCTCCCTCCTCCACCACTTCAAAGCCTCCCTTTTTTTTCCAGTGGCAACTTGAACACCATCCCTGTTTTGCTGTGGTTTGTTTCCCTGGGATGGGACTGCAGATAAGCTCTGGCAATGGGCTTGTAAGGATTAAAATTCAACACTTCCTGTGTTCTAGGCATAGTCCTAGACCTGGTCTTGTGCATTATTTGATCTAATTCTTTCTAACATTATTATACCCGCCTCATGAAGGGGAAACTGGAGCTCAGAAAATGATCTAGTTTGCCCTTCAGTGGTAACAAGCTTCTGAAACTGGTGGTTTTATATGATCCTATTTTGTACGAAGTTTTTTGCAGTTTTCTAAGAGAGGAGAAACATTGAGAGGATTCCCCAGAAAATCAATGTACATGGAATGACCGCTCAGCTTCCTTTGAAGGACAGGGAAAATCCTGCCTGAACACTGTAATTCTTTTGGCTACAAGGGGTTCAGAAGAATAAAGATGGGCCTGGAGTTGGATACTTGGAGGGGAGTTGCTTCTGAGGTGGGGATCCCTTGCCATGTGACTTTAGACAGGCCCATGAAAAGAAGTGAGGGTCCTTTAGGTCTGGATTTAGAGGTGGATCCATGAATCTTATTCAGTGGAATGCCTAGCAATGGTGGGCAGCTCTGGGCACGAGAACAAATTGCTTTGAAGTGTGTGGAAATACTGTGTAAAAGAAATGGAGAATTTGTCAGCAACTCGTTCATTCATTTATTCATTCATACACTCAACTCACTCATTTGAAAATATTCAGTGAGCAGCTACAGGTGTTATTCTCAGCACTGACAACACAGTGGCAAACCGTCAGATAAGAGGTTGACTCTCTTGAAGCAGGAGGCTGGAATCAGCCCAAGATTTGAAAGTTGAACAGAAAAAGAGAAATGAGTAAAGAGATGAGGAAAGAATGACCAGGAGAGTGGCTGGGAAATTAGAAGGGAGTGGTTTTAGGTAAGCCTGGAGAAGAGAGTGTTTCTAAAATAAGGAATAATGGGCCCCTCAATGTCTGATGACCATCAGAGGAGGGAGCTGGCCAAGGTCTCTGTCTACTTGGTCATCTTAAACCCTGACAAATTACCTTTCCTCTTCTGCCCTTTATCACCAGGCTGTATTCTAATGTCACTCACATACAAAGAGGGCAAAGAATGCACTCAGCAATAAGGACGCATGGGCATGTCAACACGTGGGCTCACAATAGCACTGGGCCCTTGCCCCATTCTTCCAGGAGTCAAGCCTTATCAACCGTGGTGTGCTGTGGAGTGAAGCGCTTGAAGCCATGTTCTTATCTGGGGTCGAAGCAGATCTGAACACCATCTATAAACGTGCAGCACTGTGAACAGAGCAGCGGATTCCGGAAACGACTTATGTGTCTGCCAGGATCAACCACAGGCCCTGCCAGATCCTTGTGGCAGACGGAATGCCAAAGAGCAGCCTGCCATGCCACGCACAAAAGCCAACACCCTCAACGACAGCAAATGTAGAAAATATTCCCTGGAAACAAATTTTCTTTTAAGCAACCATGACAATACCAAGATATCAAAGCTATTTGTTCCTGAGAAGAACTACAAGTAACATTTGTATGAGAGTTTATAAAGTGCTTCTGTGGGTCTCATCTCATTGATTTTATCTGAGTTTGGAGCATGTGGACAGCTAGCCAAGGAGTCCTCAAGTCCCTATGAAGTGGTGGCTTATGTTTGTCACCTTTCCAAAGCAGAGCCAAGAAAACTGTGGCAGCCCCGCAGGATGTGGTGTTGTCCTCTTGTCTTTAAATGACTTGCCACCTCGCAATCTCAGAAGGAAAAATCATGACTCTGAACCAGGAGATAAGGGGGCATTTTCTATTCTCCCCTTTAGATTTTTAGAGTCTTCCATATTTTCTGTTATAAGTATGAGCTACCTTCGTAAATAAAAGCAAAGATATTTTAAAAATCAGGGGAAGTGAGCTTCTGAAATGCACCCCAGTTGACAAGACTTGCCTCCCAGGGTAGGGCTGACTGGTGGGATTGGCTGGTTTCTTTGGCTGAGCTCCCTGAACCAGAAGAGTCATTGTGTTTTTGAATTGGGGCCATGGAGATCATGTAATCAACCCCCTTAGCACACCAGCCAGTGTGCAGAGAACACAACCAGCCAGAAGCAGTGTCCTACTTCTTTAAAATAGATACTTGGAAAGCTTTAGTGCCAGCAGAGCAAAGCCAAAGATATCGATCTTTTTAGCTGAAGTAAGATGAATTCTGAACATATTATTTTCTCTTTTAATAGATTTTTTAAAATTAAATAATATGAGCATCTTAAAGGAAATGAAGTTAATTAAAACAAATTCTATCCACTACATATGATTAAAACAAATTCTGTCCAATAAATATGATGGAAGTGGGTAGGTTTTTTTTCACAATAATATTTATTTGGGTTTCTGAAGTTTCTTTTCCAGAATGATTTCTTGAAACTGAATAAATAAGAGTGAATATTCATTATAAATTTTTGAAGCTTCAGCCAAAGTGAAAGAAAGACTGTCTCCCACAGCCTTCAAGAATTCTTGCAGGTTTATTAGTTCCAGTGTAGTCGTCTAAAGTAATAACCCACAGACAACCTACTAGTCCTTTTGAAATAGAACTTTCTTGTATTGAGTTTTCCTAATTTTAATTCTAATTAAAAAAAGAACAATATGTGATCTATAACCCTCACCTCTCTAACAATTTCTTTTTGTTCCTTTACTCAGAAATATGACATGGCTGAGTATAATATTCTTGGTTTACCCTCTTTGTTCTCAAAATGCGCTAATCATTGTTTCTTCTTCTTCTTCTTTTTTTTTTTTTTTTTTTTTTTTCAGTTTTTGGCCATGGCTGGGTTTTAAACTTCCCCCAAATGCATATTGGGCGTGTACCCAAAAAATTTTAAACAAATAAGACCCCCAATATTATTAATTAATTTTTTTGCCAGGGCTGGGTTTGAACATTCCACCAATGGCATATGGGGCTGGTACCCAACTCCTTTGAACCAGAGATGCCGCCCAGTCTTCT
>CAUYQV010197370.1:0-16007 GCA_963574575.1 Galagoides demidoff | reverse complement strand
TCCAATTTTAATATCAGGTGTATCCAGATTAAGTGGAATGATTTTGAAGTATTTCTTCTTTTTCTATTGTCTATAAGATTTGGCATGATCTGTTTTTTGAAATCATCTTTTACTTTTATTTGTGAATGTTGGTTGTCTATTTTTTTGAGACTTTGGAAAAAAAATAAGTTAACTGATCGCTCGATACTAAACCTCAGAGTCAGAGCCTTCTATAGTAGACATGCTCTTATTGGACAATGCAAATGTTACTTTCTTTGCATCATTATTATTATTATTGCTTAATACTTTAATGCAGCAATTGTCAGATTTCTTTTTTGAATGTATTTATCTTGGTTTGTTCTTCACAAAGTTTTTGTTCCTAGTCCTTATCTTAAATATTGTTATTGTTATTAAATTCTAAGTCTTTTTAATTTTGTGAAGGCAAAAAGTGAAAACCTAATAAACACACGTATATGTAAAAAAAAAAAAAAAGAATATACTTCTCTCAGGAAAAAAAAAAAAAAAACAGAAGAGTGTGGGAGGCACCTATGGCTCAGTGGGTAGGGTGCTGGCCCCATATACTGAGGATGGTGGGTTCAAACCCAGCCCTGGCCAAACTGCCATGGTGGACACCTGTAGTCCCAGCTACTCAGGAGACCAAGGCAAGAGAATCGCCTAAGCCCAAGAGTTGGAGGTTGCTGGGAGCTGCAGGGCAGTTGCACAGCACTCTACTAATGGCGATAAAGTGAGACTCTGTCTCTAAAACAAAGAAACAACCAAGAAAAAAAAAAAAGAGTGAGAGAGAAAGAGTTCTGATCGCCCTTATAAGAGCACTAATCCGGCTCTGCGCCTGTGGCTCAATCGGCTAAGGCGCCAGCCACATACAAGTAAGGTGGCGGGTTCGAATCCCCAGCCTGGACCCGCCAAACAACAATGATGGCTGCAACCAAAAAATGGCTGGGCGTTGTGGCGGGCGCCTGTTCCCAGCTACTTGGGAGGCGGAGGTAGGAGACTCGTTTGAGCCCAGGAGTTGGAGGTTGCTATGAGCTGTGATGCCATGGCACTCTACCCAGGGGGGTAGCTTGAGGCTCCGTCTCAAAAAAAAAAAAGAGCACTAATCCTATCATGGGGCCCCCACCCTTGCAACCTCAGCAACCCTAATTGCCTCCTGAATGCCCCATGTCCAAATTCCATCCAAGGGACAAGGCTTCAACATAAAATTGTTGGTAAAATACAATTCAGTCCACCACAAGAACATCATATTCACCAGTTTGGGGGATCAGGATATTGATCTTTGTGTTGGGGGGGTAAGGATCATCACTCTGCTTGCCATGTTCAGCAAGGTCACAGGGCTTCTATGACCTCACTGTCCCCTAGGCACCCCACCCACTAGACACTCCTGCTGGATAGGCAGACAACTCCTCAGGGATTTGAACCCAGGTGTCCACACTTCTAGCCAACATGGGAGCTCCTCCCAAGGAGACTCAGAAGCCTTATTCAAGGGTCCAGACCCTTTTTAAGAGGGTCAAGACCTTTCTAACCAATGCCCCACCTCCACCCCTACCTGAACCCCTGTCCTCCTCCTGGAACCCGGGCTGTACTCACGTGTATGGGTATGTGTTTGGGCATGTGCGAGAGAACAACCTTGAGCATCTCCCGTCACAGCAGGTGAGCAGCTCTAGAATTACACCTTGAAGCAGAGGGTCAGGGAAGGAAGGGACAGGGAGGATCTTTCACCAGGCTCCTTGTCCCAGAGGCACAAGGAGGCCTCACCTGGCTGAGTGTGGATGAGGGCTGGGTCTGCCCTGCAGGTCCTGGACACAGGAGAGCAGTTGATGGTTCCTGTGGAGGTCTTGGAAGTGGACAACGAGGGGACCTTGTGGAAATTTCTGCTCTCAGGAGCCATGGCAGGGGCCGTGTCTCGCACAGGCACGGCTCCTCTAGACCGAGCCAAGGTGTACATGCAGGTGTGCGTGGTTGTGGGTGCAAGGCAGCACTGGAGCCCTTGGTGACAGCAGAGGGTGGGATGGATGGAGGTGATGCTGATGGGGTTCAGGATGAGGATGGAGGTTGAGTCAGGGCTTTCATGATCTGGTTGAGATTGGGGTTGTGGGCCACCATAGGGCATGGACTTGAGCTGGGGAGGGAGTTGAGGGGATTTACTAGAGACAGGGCTCAACACTGGGTCAGGACTGGGGGTGGAGATCAGGGAATTGGGAAGTAGGGAGGTATCTTTGGATGGGTTTGAAGGCAGAATAGGACTTGAGAGAAGATGGAGAGGTGGGACGAGGCAGGAAGTGGGTCAATGCTGGCTTTGGATCTGGGTTGGTTTTAGACACTTGTATGACAGGCGTACGAGGCCCTGGAACAGGAGCACAGGAAGGACATGGGGCTGGGGCTGAGTGGTCAGGGAAGCTGGGGTGGGGATGGAAACGGGGGGGGGGGCTCTTCATGGAGCTTCTCCAGGGTCCTCCCTTTCCATCAGGTCTACTCCTCCAAGACTAACTTCATGAACCTGCTGGGGGGGCTCCGGAGCATGGTCCAGGAGGGTGGCTTCCGCTCCCTGTGGCGAGGCAACGGCATCAATGTGCTCAAGATTGCCCCTGAGTATGCCATCAAGTTCTCTGTATTTGAACAGGTGTGGAACAGATAAAATGTTGGCCCCCATCCCCTCCCGTACCACTAAAAGTCCTCATCTGAGACACACGTTGGCCCTCCAGACCCCTCCCACTGCACCAGTTTCCAATCAGAAGGTGGCTGTCTTCTCACACACCTCTCTCCTGTCCCAGTGTAAGAATTACTTCTGTGGAGTACACGGGTCCCCACCCTTTCAGGAGCGTCTCCTTGCTGGCTCCCTGGCAGCAGCCACCTCCCAGACACTCATCAACCCCATGGAGGTAAGAGAAGATCTGCCTGAAGAAAGGAAACACCATGGAAATTTGTTGTCCTCATTCTTCCCCTTCTTACTATCTCCTCCTCCTCCTTTATCTTTTATTTTTCTTTAAGGGACAGGAGCTTGCTCTTCTGTGCACTATCACTACCCCCAGATAAATATACATGGTGTGTGTTGTGTATATAGAGACAGACAGAGAAAAAAAGGGTTTTTTTGTTTTTGTTTTTCTTTTTTTGTGAAGACAAATTCTTGCTATATTGCTCAGGCTGGTTTCAAACACCCGGCCTCAAACAATCCTCTTACTTCAGGATCCTGAAGGGCTGGGATTACAGACTTGAGCCACAGTATCTGGCTCCTCCTCCTTCCTAATATGAGCTATGAATAAAACTTTTTTTTTTTTTAAACAGAGTCTCAACCTGTCGCCCTGGGTAGTGTCGTGGCATCACAGCTCACAGCAACCTCAAACTCTTGGGCTTAAGTGATCCTCTTGCCTCAGCCTTCTAGGTAGCTGGGATTACAGGCACCCACCACAACGCTCAGCTATTTTTTGGTTATAGTTGTTGTCATTGTTGTTTGGTGGGCCTGGGCTGGATTTGAACCTGTCAGCTCCAGTGTATGTGGCTGGTGCCCTAGCCACTTGAGCTACAGGCTCCAAGCCACTATTATTATTAATTTTTTTTTTTGAGGGAGAGTCTCACTCTTGTCACCCTGGGTAGAGTGCTGTGGCATCACAGCTCACAGCAACCTCAAACTCACAGGGTCAAGCAATCTCTTACCTCAGCCTCCTAAGTTGTTGGGACTACAGGCACCCACCAGAACCCTGGGATAATTTTTCTATTTTTAGTAGAGACTGGGTCTTGCTCTTGCTCAGGCTAGTCTCAAACTGCTGAGCTCAAGCAATCCTTGGCCTCCCAGAGTGTTAGGATTACAGGGGTGAGCCACCACAGCCAACTTATGCATTAAACTTTTGAGTAGAAAGTTCAGAGAGTTTGCATGTACCTCTCCTTGCTCCCCACTCTACCCCCAAATTTCCTCTTTTGTTAACATTTTGCATTAGGTGGACTAGCATCAGTGACTGGCACTTGTAATCCTAGCACTCTGAGAGGCTGAGGCAGGTGGATTGTTTGAGCATCAGGAGTTCAAGACCAGCCTGAACAAGAGGGTGACCCCATCTCTACTAAAAATAGGAAAACTAGCCAGGCACCTATAGTCCCCGCTACTCAGGAAGCTGAGGCAAGAGAATCATTTGAGCCCAAAAGTTTGAGATTGCCGTGAGCTGTGACGCCAGAGCACTTTATCCAGGGTGACAGAGTAATATATATATATATATATATATATATATATATATATATGTATGTATGTATATGAGTGGCACGTTTGTTACAACTGATGAAGCAATGTTGATACATTATTATTAAGGGAAGCCCATAGTTTACATTAAGGTACACTTTTTCTGTTACACAGTTCAATGGATTCAATGGGTTTCTGACAAATCATAAGAACATGTCCACATGTTTCACTGCCCTGAAAAGCCCTGGTTCCATACCTATTCACTCCTCCCTCTTTCTCCACTTAATTTTTGGCATCGATGATCTTTTTGCTGTCAATATAGTCTTCCTGGCTCAGCACCAATGGCTCAAGCAGCTAAGGTGCCAGCCACATACACCTTAGCTAGTGGGTTCGAATCCAGCCCAGGCCCACCAAACAACAATGACAGCTGCAACCAAAAAAAAGCTTGAGGCTCTGTCTCAAGAAAAAAATATACATATAGTCTTTCCTTCTGTTTTTAACTCTTTTTTTTTTCCTGTTTCCCTCTTTGCCAAATAAGTCAGTTGTCTGATTTAACTTCTTTTGAGAGAGACAGGGTCTCTGTCACTCAGGCTAGAGTCTATGGCGTCATCAGCTTACAGCAACCTCAAGTGCTTGGACTTAAGCAATCCTCCTCCCTCAGCCTCCCAAGTAACTGGAACTACAGGCACCCGCCTCATTGCCCAGCTAGTTTTCCTTTTTTTTTTGGAGAGAGAGTCTCACTTTGTCACCCTCGGTAGATTGCTGCAGCATCATAGCTCATAGCAATCTCAAACTCTTGGGCTAAAGTGATTCTCTTGCCTCCGGCATCCCCAGTAGCTGGAACTACAGGTGCCCGCCACAACACCTGGCTATTTTAGAGACAAGATCTCACACTTGCTCAGACTGCTCTTGAACCTGTGAGCTCAGGCAATGCACTCTCCTCAGCGTCCCCAAGTACTAGAATTACAGGCGTGAGGCACCACAACAGGCCTGACTTTTCATATTTTTAGTACAGATGGGGTCTTGCTTTTGCTCAGGCTGGTCTTAAACTCCTGAGCTCAAGCGATCCTCCAGCCTCAGCCTCCCAGAGTTTGGGGATCACAGGTATGAGCCACTGTGCTTGGTTAAGCAGGGACTTGCAACATTGCCCAAACTGGTCTGAAGCCTCAAGTGATCCTCCTGATTGGCCTTCCAAAGTGTGGGGTCACTGGCATGAGCCACCACGTCTGAACTATCATTAACTTTAAAGGCTTGATAGTATGTTTTATTGTCTCTCTTCCCTGCTCTTTTTAAATCAGCTTTCCAACTATTCTCCTGTTGGAGAATATTGAGAAACCTATTGAGGTTTCTGAGTAAGCGTTCTTTTTCTTTCTTTCTTTTATTCATTTATTTTCTGGGTTTTTTTTGTTGTTGTTGTTGTTTGTTTGTTTCAAGAAGCAGGGGTCTGGCCAGATGCGGTGGCTCGGCTTGTAATCCTGGCACTTAGGATGCTGAGGCAGGTGGATTGCCTGAGCACAGGTTCGAGACCAGCCTGAGCCAGAGCAAGACCTCATCTTTAAAAATAGCTGGCTGTTGTGGCGGGCGCCTGTAGTCCCAGCTACTTGGGAGGCTGAGGCAAGAGAATTGCTTAAGCCCAGGAGTTTGAGGTTGCTGTGAGCTGTGACACCAAGGTACTTTACCAAGGGTGACATAGTAGGACTCTGTCTCAAAAAAAGAAGAAGAAGAAGAAGAAGGGGTCTTACTATTTTTCCCAAACTGGATGTGTACTCCTAGGCACTTCTGGGTTCAAGTGAGCCTCCTGCCTCAACCTCCCAGGTATTGTGCCACTGCACCCACCTTCCGTATGAACTTCTTTTTTTTTTTTTTTTTTTTTTAAGAAATAAAGTCTTGGGCAGTGCCTGTGGCTCAGTGAGTAGGGCGCCAGCCCCACATACCAAGGGTGATGGGTTCAAACCCGGCCCCAGCCAAACCGCAACAACAAAAATAGCCAGGCGTGTGGGGGGCGCCTGTAGTCCCAGCTACTCGGGAGGATGAGACAAGAATCACCTAAGCCCAAGAGCTAGAGGTTGCTCTAAGCTGTGACGCCACAGCACTCTACCAAGGGTGACAAAGTAAGACTGTCTCTTTTTTTAAGAGACAGAGTCTCTTTTATTATAATAATAATAAAGAAAGTCTTGCTCTATCACACAAGCTGGAATGCAGTGACCTAATCATAGCACACTGTAACTTTGAACTCCTAGCTTCAAGTGATCCTTCCAACATGCTGAGATTACAGGCATTAGCCACCACACCCAGCCCATATAAACTTTAGAATTAACTTGTCATTAAGAAAATATAATCAGGCACGGTGCCTGTGGCTCAATTGGCTAGGGCACCAGCCATGTACACCTAAGGTGGCGGGTTCGAATCCCCAGCCCCAGCCCGCCAAACAGCGACGATGGCTGCAACCAAAAAATGGCGGGGCATTGTAGCAGGCGCCTGTGGTCCCAGCTGCTTCGGAGGCAGAGGCAGGAGACTCGCTTGAGCCCAGGAGTTGGAGGTTGCTATGAGCTGTGATGCCATGGCACTCTACCCAGGAGGATAGCTTGAGGCTCCATCTCAAAAAAAAAAAAAAAAGAGTTATCTGAGTCTATGAAGACATTTTTTTATAGTTGCTGTAAATTTGTTCTGCCAAAAGCTTGAAAATTGAGTAAATAAGTCAAAAATAAGTGCTTTTGGAAGACTTGTTTTTCTCAATCTAACTCTGGGAAATTAAGACAAAACTCAACAACGACTATTTCATTAAGATCAAAAACCCTTAGGCCTGGCACAGAGGCCCATGCTTGTAATCCTAGCACTCTGGGAGGCTGAGGCAGGTGGATTGCTTGCGCTCAGGAGTTGGAGACCAGCCTGAGCTAGAGCAAGACCCTGTCTCTACTAGAAATAGAAAAAGTGAAGCAAGATGATTACTTAAGCTTAAGAGTTTGAGGTTGCTGTGAGTTATCATGACACCATGGAAAACTATCTGGGGGTGCAGAGTGAGTTTCTGTCTCAAAAAGAAAAGAAAAAGAAAAAAGGAAAGAAAAAAATTTAGCTGGTGTTGTGGCTAGTGCTGCTAGTCCCTGTTACTTGGAAAGCTGAGACTTGGGGATTGCTGCTTGACCCCAAGAGTTTGAGGTTGCTGTGAGTTATCATGATGCCATGGCACTCAACCCCAGTGTGACAGAGTGAGATTCTATCTCAAAAAAAAAAAAAGAACAGAAGCTTTGGCAGATTGGAGAGCATAAAGAACAGCCTGGAGATATTGTTGCTCTATGCTTTTGGGTTTATATCTGAGAAATCATTGTCCAAACCAATGTCATGGGGCTTTCCTCTTATGTTTTCTTTTAGTAGTTTTACAGTTTTAGGTTTTAATAAGTCTTTAATATATTTTGGGTTGACTTTTGTGTATGGCATGCGATAAGGGTTGGCAGCTTTGTAAAAAAATCCATTAACCATAAATATGTGGGTTCATTTCTGGGCTTTCTATTCTGTGTCTCTTTTTATGATATGCTGGAGCTTTTAAAAAAAAATTTTTCCTGGCTCGGCACCTGCGGCTCAATCAGCTAAGGCGCCAGCCACGTACACCTAAGGTGGTGGGTTCGAATCCCAAGCCCAGCCCGCCAAACAACAATGATGGCTGCAACCAAAAAAATGGCCGGGCGTTGTGGCGGGCACCTGTGGTCCCAGCTACTTGGGAGGCGGAGGCAGGAGACTGGCTTGAGCCCAGGAGTTGGAGGTTGCTATGAGCTGTGATGCCATGGCACTCTACCCAGGGGAATAGCTTGAGGCTCCATCTCAAAAAAAAAAAAATTTTTTTTTCTTGTTACTTATAGTTGATGAAAAAGAATTGCATATATGTATGCAATGTTACTTGGAAAGTAACAGTGATATTTTCATACATGTACACAATGTATAATGATCAAATCAGGGTCATTAGCATATTTGTCACCACAAACATTTGTTATACTGTTTTTATTCCCGTAGTTTTATAATGTACTTTGAAGTCAGGCCATAGGATGCCTCCAGCTTCAATCTTTTTGTTCAAGATTGTTAGGATTTTTCAGGGTCTTTTGTGGTTCTATATGGATTTTCAGATTTTTTTTTCTATTGACACTTAAGGAAAATCTGATTCACAAACTTTAGAAGTCTTTGAGATAAAAGTATCATGTAGGATAAGATTGTCCATCTAAATCACCTTATTATAACACTCGTAAAACACATACTGAATTAAGAAATATTTATTGAGGTTCTACCAGGTCCAAAATTGTATGCTGAATAACAACAAGAACCTCAAGAATAGCTAAGAAAAAAAAAGGTTAGCAATGATAGGGAACAATAATTAGAACACTTTCACATGGGTGATGGGAGGTTGCGTTACAAGTGACTTTATTTAAATGTTGTTTTTATTTCTATGAAGGATACATTAAAATTTTGATAAGGATTAAATTAAATTTGTAGGTCACCTTGGGTAGTATAGACATTTTGACATTATTAATTCTTCTAATCTATAAACAGGATATTTTTCCATTTATTTGTGCTGTCTTTAAATTTCTTCTATCAGACATTCTATCATTGTTTGGTAGCTTTTAGTGTACAGATCTTTTACATCCTTGGCTAAATTTGTGCCTAAGTATTTTTTTTTTTTTTTGGATGCTTTTATAAAAGGAATCACTTTCTTAATTTTTTTCGGATAGTTTGTTGTTAGAGTGTAGAAATGCAACTGATTTTTGTACCTTGATCGTGCAACTTAACTGAATTTGTTTGTTAGTTCCAAGAGGTTTTAGGTGGAGCCTTTAGTGTTTTCTATATATTTAACCATATTATGAGCAATTTAGCCATTTTTAGTGGCAGAAAAAGCCACTTTGGCTTTTTCCTTTTGTTAGGGCTCAGAAAACAGTATCCCAGAATGAGGGCCTCAGAAGCAAAGTTTTTCTCTGACCTGTTCTCTGTCTCAGTCCGACTCTTTCTGAGGCTAGTCATAGAAACTAGGAACCCTTTTCCCCAAGATGGGTCATAAAAGCCAGGACTCCCTTTCCACTCCCCTCCAAAAGCAATAAAACCTAAATTTATTCTGTATAAACACTGGCCATAAAAATTATCTGACATACCTTGTTTGACTCTAAGTCATAAGACCCCCTCCATTCCAGAGAACCCCATACCCAGAAGGAAGGAATGCATGCTCAAAGCGTCTAAGAAGAAGCTAAACAGGTCATGCTGGTTTCCCCAATGAGTTGGTTAGCATTACATCATACCCTTTTTGCCCAATCATTATTTCTACCCAGCTGTCCACCCTTTGTTGAACTGAAGCATGAAAATGGACAATTTCCCCTGTATCCTTTGGTATTCATTGTGAAGGCTTCTGTGTATACATATTAAATAAAATTGTATGCCTTTTCTCTTATCAGTCTATTTCATGTCAGTGATTTTCCCACAAACCTTTAGGGGACAAAGAATCTTGGTCTCTATACTTTCATGTTTTGATGCATTTTATTTATTTTCATTTTTAACTGCTCTAGCTAGGACTTTCGGTACTATGCTGATTAGAAGTGGTAAGGTGACATTCTTGTCCTCTTCCTGCTGTTAAAGGAAAACCTTTCAACTTTTTACCATTGAGTATGTTATATATGGCCTTTATGATATTGAAGAGCATTCTTTTCTACACCTAATTTGTTGAGGGCTTTATGATTAAAGGATGTCATATCTTGTCAAATGCTTTTACTTCATCGATTGAGATGATCCTATGGCTTTTGTCCTTTATTCTCTTAATATGGTTAATCATATACTGACTAACTCAATTCAACAGCACATTAAAAGGACATGTTCTTCATGATCAAGGGGATTTATCTTTGGGGTGCAAAGGTGGTTTAACATATGCAGACCAATAAATGTGATGCATCATACCAACAAAAAGAAGAGTCTCAATAACACCAGTAGCTTGGGAAGAATGAATCAGGGAAAACTTCCTGGAGGAGGTGACATGTGATAGTGGTCTGTCTTAGAGCAACTCACAAAAAAAGGAGGGAAAAGCATAGGGAGAGGTAAGTGCCCAAGTTTCCAGGCAAGTGATAGTATTTCATAGAGATATGATGGCGCTTCTCTGGGACTGCCAGATGTTCTAAGTGGCTATATTAGGAGTAGATATGGAATATTGGCAATCACTGGAGAAGCATCTGATCCAAGTGAAAAATATCTCTTGCTGGCTAAAGGAGCAGAGGAGAGAAGGAACACAAGGTGTAGCTGAGAGCTTCAGAGGGCTCCCCAAAAATCTTGCAGTAGGTGCAAAATTTTATTCTAGACCCTCTGACAATAATTGCTATGATTAAGTTAAAACATCATCTTGTTTCTAAAATAATATCGTTCAATAGCATTATCTAGCTCAGTGGTTCTCAACCTTCCTAATGCCACGGCCATTAATACAGTCCCTGTGGGTCATGACCCACAGGTTGAGAACCACTGATCTAGAGCTTTATTTCAAAGTTTGGGGCTCATAATGTACTTAAAATAAAGAGGAAGCAAGAGGTAGTCTTCTCTTCCTGTTGGGAGTGTATTAAGTCCTACCCACTTTGCTGGACCACCTTTCCTTCGGCTCCTCCCTCCCCTCATCCGTATTCTCTTCCCTCAGCTTCTCCTTCCCCTTCCACCCTCCTTCCCTCTTTTCCAAAGGCCATTATGGAGGCTAGCCATCACAGACTTGGCACAACTGAACAGAGGGGCACGAGGGACACTTTAAAACAGACTTTCATGTAAATTTGTCTTGAGTTGCTTTATTTTTCTTTCCTTGTCACACTGGTCACCATTTTGTATCTGGCCATCTCAAATAGAGCATAATTTGTAGGCTTGTAGTGTGGTTTATATCCGTTTGTTGAATGAATAACTGAGTTAATGACTGAAGGAATGAATGAGGAACACCTTAAATTAATTAATATATTTTTGGTTTTAGCAAAAGGAAATGAATGCTAAGAAACCCGAGCAGCAGGGGGCAGCAAAAGTTTGCTTTTTTTTTTTTTTTTTAACCAGCAGGTAAATTGTTGTCCAATGCTTGAGTTGTATTGGCTTCATAAGAGAAGAAAAAAGAGAGAGAGAGTGGAGAGAGAAGAGAGGAGTTATAACCTAAATAATTCTATAATTCTAAAGTGATAAGTGTACTTTGGTGTAATTTACTTTTGTTGCTTCTAGAACAATGATGCATGTGGTTTTTCATGGTTCTTTCCTGAAGGACCCGGAACTATTCCTACAGTCATACACCAATGGCCAGCAGGTGGCAGCACCTCTCACGGGTCAGGAATACAAGGTAGGGCCAAATTTGGGGGGGAAATAAAGCCCATCTGTGGAATGAAGTCTTTCACATGCTTTCTGTAGAAAACCTATGGAAATAAATCTTAAGTAAAGGATTGAATTTTCTTAGTCTCAAATATCTTAAGGAAAATGAGGTAGAATTTTAACCACAGAAACATTGTTCATTTTGAAGCAAGGTGATAACCAAAATGTTTTTGAAGGTCAAGTTTAAGCCTTACAAACAATTTCTGTGAATTACAGCCCACCTGTATTTTTTTTTTCTTTAGTTTCCAGGTAATGACGGTCCATAAACCATTTGCATTTTAATGTATGCTTTTAGCACATTCCTTTATCTGATTTTTAATGATCAATTAATTCACAGATGTTAGCCAAGAGAAAGGCAATCGCCACAGACAGTGCTTTTAGATTACTGATTAATAGCCTGAAATGACTTCTACCATTATTCTTGGATACATTATACTGGTGTCAACAGAGTACCTCAGATTCTCTTATGTATTATCAGTTCTTCACCTTTTTTAAACATTTAACTACTTTAGTTGGATATTTATAATTAGATAAAACCAGGAACAATGTCTGCAGTTAGAGTCCTTGCAGTATAAAGGAAAATGCAGACCCACTGGTTTTCCAGAGTGACAGCACTTGACCCAAAACTTCAAACACACTTGTGAAACTCCCATTTGGGTGAAGGAGCAGAGGCCAGTCCAGCACTTAGTTTCTTTTTAGATCTTCCATTCCTTAGTCATGCAGATAAGTAATAACAGTTTGAATGGGAATAAAAAGCATTCTGTTGCACTTCTGTGTATAATGAAAAGTCCCCCTGTCTTTGGCTCTTTGATTTTCCCACATAAAGCCCAACTTGGATTTTACTACAATAACAAAGAGCATTAGAAAAAAATGAAAGGGCATATTTGCTTAAATTGCTGTTTGCATCAAAAGAAACTGCCTAATGGGGTTATCACTGGGTCAGGCTGCACTCTATTTTTCACCAAGGTTAAATTAGGGGCAGATGAATTTGGGAAGGGTTGGTGGGTTTAGAGTCTTTCAACACTACTTGTCTCTGAGCCCTTCTATTTGACTAGCAACTGAAAGATACATAGGAGAGGGATTGGAAGTACTGGAGTGGTCAGCTGCTAGGAAATGACCCATTTTATTTCAAAAAAAAAATAACACTACTGTCTTTGGGAAGAAATATGGTAGCAAAGCTCTACTGGAATACTCCTTCCCAGAAACTCACCCAATTTCATAAACATAGACTGACAGAGAGATAGCCTAAGCAGTGGTTCTCAACCTTCCTAATGCCGTGGCCCTTTAGTAGAGTTCCTGTGGGTCGTGACCCACAGGTTCAGAACCGCTGGTCTAGAACATAGTCTGACTCTGGACTCCTTAGTGTTGAATCTTGTCACACTCTGCTTAAGTTTCTTTATCTATAAAATTAGGACAGTTGTACCAGGTTTATGTGAGAGTTCAGGTTCACCTGTAAAACACTGGGAACATGGTAAGTCCTATATTTATTGGTAATGATGATGATGGTGTACCAAGTACTGCATTAGATGGTAAGAAATTATCCCTGCCTGTGGGGAACTTGGGGTCTTTTAGGAGGACTCAGAAAAACAAATAAGAGCAAAATACTCTTGGTATAATAAGGAGGTTATATAGATTTTGGAGGTGGGGGTGACAAGGGATAGTATGGTGAGTCTGGTGGGAGAGAGGAGTCTGGGATGCCTTAAAGAGAGGCCCTTGCTGATTTGAGTCATATGTGTTTGCAGGTAAGAAAAGGGGGTAGGAAGGGCTTTTGAACATATGACTGAAGATGAGGGTTGGGGAATACATGATGGAAGGCAACAAAGTGTGCTGCATTTCCAGAACTGCCAGTATTGGACTATGATCAGAGTATGGGTTATGTGTGTGAGGGGACAGAGTGAGAGCTGAAGCCTTACAGGTGCATGTAGGTCAGAGTACAGCATTGCTAATAGGGACCCGTAGGCCGAATTTAGGTGGGTTTTATTTGGGCTCATTCAATAGTTTTCTTTAAATAAAGTCCCACATTTAAACCTTGGGATCTTATACATAGAAATCTCTGGATCTGTAGGCTTTTTAGAAAATTTGGAATGTCTGGCAAATCATTCTCTAATTCCAGCACAGTGTCAATGGATGACACGTGCATGGCCCAGTTTTCCCCAGGCCTCTCCTCCTCCTTACCGCCAATCCTGTGAATGTCGGACTCTGGTCTTTATGTAACACTCTCAGGAGCTCTGGTTTTATTCAACAGGGCATACGGAACATCGAGGTGTTTTAAGTAGGAGATTCTACTGTGATCTGATTTGCATTTTTGTAAGAAGGCTCAAGGGACAAGATAGTAAATTGTTTTCAGCTTTGAACAAAAGTTTTTATCATAAACTGTGACAGGACACGCACAAGGGAAATTGAGTATTGCTGGATTTTACTATTAGATTTCATCAGAGAATAGAATCCGTTCTTTGACAATTATAACCTTTAATCTTATTAGAGAGGACTGATCAATTTTCTAGTCAACTCTACATTATTTTTATTTTTAAAGGTGCTCTAGAATTTTAAGAGGAAAACTCGTCCTTGTTTGGTAGCTCCTATAAAGAGCAACAGATGGTCCCCTAGGAATTGATAATGAAGAAATAAAATCAGATCTTAACACACGTGGAAAAGAATACCTAAATTCTACAAAGCCGGGCAAGGCTACAGGGGTGAGGCTAGTACAAAAGAACAGTACAAAAGAACAGTTACTGAGAGCAGCAAGGTATTTCTGCAAGAGTGAGTTTTGCTATCTAAAACCTGATAATCTATAACTTTCTAGAATAAGGACTTATAACTTAAATCAAAGTGATAGGTACAAATAGACCCAGGACTTTCCTGCTTTGTGGGTCAGGCCCTGGACAGTTAGCAGAGGCAGTCAGGAGCAGCGGTGCCCGGATCAGTGCAGAATGAGGCAGACACTCACGAAGCTTCTCATACCCAACTCTGTGGAATGAAATTTGTGACATTTTCTGACATATTACAAGTTACCTTTGCCTTGTTTTATCAGCCATGTATTCATCTGTGATCTGCACCCACAGCTCTTTGCCTTCCCTCCATATCACACTGTTAAGTGAAGTGGGTACGGGAAACAGTGTGCGGTGGTGTGAAGGATGTGGCACCAGGCATGGGCACTTTGCACACCTGGGGGACAGTTCTGTGGGGCTTCATAATTATCTGTAATTTGGGGAAAAGGAGCAGCTGTACCCAAATCATTGTAGAATGTGCTAAAATCATTATAAAATGATTATGAAATTTCAAAATGATTCTATTTCCAATCCCTATGCTACAATCTTCATTTATTGTTTTGAGTTTTGAATCTCAACCAATGTTTTTAAATTACAAAATTCAACTCTTAGGAAATCTTAAGTTGTCTAAGAGTGTTTACAACAAAATAGTCACCAAGTTCTCATGGTAGATAAGTCGAAATGTGTGTACTTTCATCCATGCTTTGTATAATTTCTCTGAAATATCTTGTTCAAAAACAGTAAATTCTGTTCAAAAATGGTAAATTCAAAGCTGCTTAAATTTCTTATGTGGTTTCTTAGCTCACTTGCTGGAAGTGCCAGGCTGTGCTTTGCCATTAGGCCTCCCATACCAATTTGTGAGTTGGGCTGAAATCATATTACTTTTCTCTCATTGCCTTCTTCGGCATGTGAGTTCTAGAGAATACCTGTATTAGGTCCACAAATGTCCAGTGAAAAGAAAAGAAAGTGTCAATGATTTGTTGTGCCTTATGCACGTTAAATAAACATACAACATGTTTTCTGGTCTGTGTGGAGGGAGGGGGAGGATAGAAAGGGAATTATACATAAGTTAGTCCTTGCGATGTAAATTATTGTTTCACATAATGAATTTATTGAGGTGGGTTATTATTTTTTTAAGTTGACCAAAAATGCCTGAACATACTGTCACTCGTGGCAGATAATAATAGGAAGTCTGATACTGGGAACTCATAACTCTGGCTAGTGAACCAAGTTCTATCCTCAAGCAGATCTTCATTCATCCTCAGAGAAGCCAGGATAAGACTGGAGAAGACCAGGTCATGATCAGTTACGAAGGGACAATGTTATATATCTAGTTATTTTGCTGTTCATAACTGTGGATGCAGATCTCAGAGGAATACGTGGCTGAATAAACTGGTATCCCAGTCTCTCTGGAGCTGTGCCCATCTGAGGCCATTTTCAAACACAGTCATAAGAATTCAGCTTAAGAAGGTCAAGGCTATATAAATAGCAGTCTAACACATGAAAAATACAAACTTTGGCTGGGCGCCTGTGGCTCAAGTGGCTAAGGCGCCAGCCACATACACCTAAGGTGGTGGGTTCGAATCCCCAGCCCCGGCCTGCCAAACAACAATGATGGCTGCAACCAAAAAATGGCTGGGCGTTGTGGCGGGCGCCTGTGGTCCCAGCTACTTGGGAGGTGGAGGCAGGAGACTGGCTTGAGCCCAGGAGTTGGAGGTTGCTATGAGCTGTGATGC